>PVKV010031277.1:0-21216 GCA_004027835.1 Alouatta palliata | reverse complement strand
TATAATTATGTATACATATATGTACATTATATATGCATGTATTATATATACATAATATATAATTGTATATTACATATACTCGTATGTATGTGTATATACATATGTGTGTGTGTGTATATATATATATCTATATGCACACACACACATATACACAATTAGAATCAAAAAATTGGACCTGGAATGGCCAATAGTATAATGGAAAGAAATATATTGCCATCTATCAACTTTCCACTTCATTCATTCATTAAATAGTTTGAGTGCCTTTGATGTACTAGACCTTAGAAACGTTATTAGTGAGCAAAATCAGAAATGATTTCAGCTCTCAGAATGTTTATATTCTAGTGAAAGGGAGTGCACTAAAATAAAATAATTGAATAAAGTATTCACAGGATTAAGTACTGGGATAGGCAGATCTTTATCTTTATGAAAGCCTATGACTAGAAGACTCTACCTAGGCAGGAGTGACAGGAAAGATTTTTTCAGCAAAGTGATGAACAAGAGGTGTGTAGAAATTGACCAGGTGAAGTAGGGTTGGAAAGAAGTCTCATTAGAGGCATCAAAGTTTTTAGGATACCTTTCATTGCAAGCAATGTTTTCCTTCCACGTGCTTATCAATTGGCTTCCTCTTAGAAGTTTCCTTTGCTCCTCCTAGAGGAGGATTTGGAGCCAGATGCCTTCAAAATAGGTTATGGCTCGCTCTTCCTACTTTGTGACTTTCACTTGCTCCAAGTGTCCCAAAACACTCTTGGGAGTGCAACAAACTGGAAGGGGGCAACACATTAAGGGAAGTCAGACATCTGTAATGAAGCCACTCTTCCTCACTTAAAACAGCCATGCACTCTCAGTTTTTGGCTTTTTCCAGTGTGAATCTCCTGTGTTCCCCCAATATGTTATGCATATCAAGTTCTCTGGGAAATCACCATGTGGATCCAAGAAGCACGACAAGAAAGAGGAATGGAAATGACTCCAGCATGACTAGAGTAGAGTGGGCCTGGGAGAGTAGAGTGTGAAATGAGACCATACAGGTAGGGAGGAGGAGGAGGTGACAGATGGGCAGGATGGCACTAGAGTAGGATGAGGAGAGGGAGAAGTGGGCAAATATGCATTTGAAAGACTAGAGAGGAAATGCTGCCAAATTATGTAGGAAAATATTATAGAAAGAGGGGAAGGATAATGCATAAGCTAAGGCGGTATTGGTAGAAATGCATTGGTTTAAATTAGCTGGGCGTAGTATTACACGCCTGTAATCCCAGCTACTTGGGAGGCTGAGGCAGGAGAATTGCTTGAACCAGGGAAGTGGAGGTTGCAGTGAGCCAAGATCGAACCACTGCACTCCAGCCTGGGTGACAGAGACTCCGTCAAAAAAAAAAAAATGCATTGGTTTGTTTCTATTCAAGAAATTTTCAGGGAGTAAATTACAGGGCTTGGGGATGAACCAGTTAAAGGGATAGAGGTGTCAAAGATGAAGGCTTGGTGCCTAGCATGCGTAGCAGGATAGATAGTGGTACCATTCACTGAGAGAGGAAACTCTAGAACAGGACCCATTTTGGGGGAGAATATCACAAGTTCAGGTTTAGAAAAGGTGATTTTGAGATCAGTTTGAGACACCTAAGTATAGTTACCAACTGCAGGTCTGGAACTGAGCTGAAGATAAGAAACCACTGTGCTCCTGCTTAATGAAAAGCTGACACTCATCCCTCTGTTAGTGGATGCTAGCTTGCCCCAGTCACAGTCTCCTGTCTGTTACTCCACATGCTTGAAATGTGTACGTCCTGCTGAAATCACCACTGACCAGAAACTGAGCAAGGAGCCAATGGGAGTATAAATCCCAGATCAATGTTGAGCTTGTGTTGAAGGGAGAAAGAAAGTGAATGATTAGAAATCAGATTTGCCAGGCTGAGGGATCACCACTTCCACCTGCCATAATTTGGAGAGATGAGAATTAAGGTCTCCACTAGTCATTCATGTAAGACCTGAGGTAGCTCATCAATGTTGTGCTGGCTAATGAGCTAATGGATAATTTGATAATAGAACTGTCACTTGGAATAGGACTTTAAAAGTTATCTAGATCAATCCATGCCTTTTTCAGTTGAAATTGAGGTCCAGAGAGGATAAATGACTTATCCAAAGTCACCATGCACATTGATGACAGAACATGGCCGCCACTGATCTTTATGTCCCAGTCTTACTTGGCTCTGTCCAGTATTTTGAATGTGAGGGGAGTGACATACAGTATTATTTTACTGTCTGGCACTTTGTGCATAGATTCGGTCAGATAGACCCTGGCCCCTTAGTTAAAAGACACAGTGTTTTGTGGCTTTTTGCTAGTACATGGTTATAAATCACCCCTATGAAATCCAGAATAGCTTGGATAATGATATGAACCTTAACTACGAATTTAGCAGTCTGTAACAGCATCCAGCAGTTTTAGTTTATCACTGTCCCAAGAGAAGAAAGGAGAAAAAAAAAAACAGCATAAGAAACAAGCCAATAAATTTGTTTTTAAAACCCAGCATCCTCCTCCCTCCATTCAGCAAATGTTGTAAATTCTGGGCATTTATGGTTTGCTTGAGGAAGCAAGCTCAATGTCGAAAGTGTTTTAATAGCCTTTGATTTACTTTGTAAGTGCTTATTAGGATGATTGATGACAGTGTTTTGAAGTCAATCACAGACTTGGGAGAGGCGGGAACTTCACAGCCATCTTTCCACTGGCTGGATGCCTGTATTGGTTGGTTCGGCTTGGGGAGTACTTACAAGCACAGAAGGGACTCAACTTGTATTTTCTTTTCTCTGTGAGTGGCAGGTGGGCTCTTATTTTTCCCTTTTGCCTCCTAAAAGAATGTGGCAACTGAAGGATATTTCTTAGGCTTCTGTCCCTCAGATGTCCCATTCCAGTGGCCACCTGGTGAGTGGGATTTGAGTGGCCTGCTCTGGGGGTTTCACCCTGCCTTCAACATTTACAGAAAAGATGTTACATTATGAGCTGAGACAAGAACTAGTACTCCATTTTGCACACATTAAAATCCTACTGAAAAGCACACCAGACATTTAAAGCAGTAATTGGCTTCAGTTTGCATTTGTTCATGCCGTAATAACCTCACCATACACAGCACCCAGCTATGAAACCCCTCTTTCCTTAATAGATAGAATTAAGTTGCATTTCATCCTGTGCTCATTCAGGAATCCCCAATAGCCAGCATAACTGAGAAAGCTGTCGAGTAGGCTTTTGAGATGTAAATACTATCGCCTCCACATGAAAATCCATGAAGTCAGTTCCTGGGTCTTTATTTACAAGACATTTAAATGAGTTATCGGTGTATTGCAGTTCCAGCAGCATCTTTCTTCTCTCTAAATCCAGTCACAGTGTTCATCAATGTGTTTAATAATGCCTGGGGAGCCTTTGGTTCCGGCATTGAATAATGAACATTCGAAGTGTCCACTGCTTCAAATACTTTCTAAGTTTGTGTTCCCTTCTGTGTGTAAAAGGCAAATGGACAGGAAAGAGACTTTCTTTTTCTCACTCTGAAGAGAATTGACATGGAAGAGTTTGTTTTGGAGATGACACATGGTCAAAGAAAAGACACTTTAGCAATGTAAGCCTTGCTTTTTTTTTTTTTTTTTTTCTTTACAGTCCAGGGACATTGCCATTATCACACAGGCTCAAAATCTTTTATTCATAACTTTACATGAATCTTGTAAAAAATTCAGCAATGCAGGTACCATACCAGGATGTGTGGGGTAGAGCCAGCAATCTATATTTTATATTTCTTCTTATTGTGCAACCAGGGCAGAAAACCCCAGAGGAATATACAGGGATCCTTGATGCAATCACTTAGAAAACAGTGGTCCGAAACTTTGGGGGCTTAGATGCTCTGGGGTACCTGTTGAAATGCAAATTCCCTGGCCAACAGAGATTCTGCTACCTTTACCTTGGGAGTGAGAATCAGAAATTCACACTTTAACAAGATCCTCCCATGTAAGAAATGAAAGGATCATATAAGAGAAAGAGGTGCAGGTGGACTGTCTGGGGTTGGTACTATTGTGTTTTGCTTCCTTTTGTTTTGTTTCTTATTCGGTTATTCTGACTTGTGGGATTTGGCCAAACTAAGCACAATAATTGGATTTCATTCTTACTTTTCTCCCTGCTCAGTAGGAGCAGCCTCACCGTCTGGCCACAGTTAACCTAAAGCAGCAGTTCCCAAGAAGTCTTTACTTCTGAGGAGCTTTTAATATAAACTGATGCCTGAGTCCCCTACTTCCACAAAGATATCTAATAAATAAATTGGTTTGGGAAAGATCCCAGCCATTGGCATTAAGAAAAAAAATCTCCCCATGTAAATCTAATGTACAACCAGGACTGAGAACCACTGGTGTAAATACTATGCAAAGCGACAGGAGTTCTTGGACTGGCTGAGAAATGCCAAGTGCCAATGCTGTGACTGCAGGTGCTGATAGTATTTAGTGGGGTCAGTGGCATCACCTGTGGGGACTACACTGCCTAAAACTGAGTTCACAATCGTGGCTCTCTGGTTCTGATGCATGCAGCTAATCTATAAATAGGATCAGGGCTGAGGATAAGTGACTGAAAGAAACAAAACTCAAGAGGAGAAAAAAACAGACATTTGCAGGTTTTGTTCTCCTCAGTGGACACAAGGATGGTGTTATCTGTACCAGCAGTGACCCCACTGCTACTACAGAGGGAATCCCAGTGTGTCACCACGTGGTGGTACACTCTGCTGTAAATCCTGAGTGAGACAGATCAACCAGGGGGCTAATGAATGAAGGACGTTCACTTCCCTTTGAAAAGCCAGCTTTTCTGTTGTTGAAAGCTAATCTGGTGTCATCAGCCGCAAGAAAGAGTTCTTGGACATTTACTGAAAATTAACACTATGTACTTGCCCAATGCCTTACAGTTTACAAAATACTTTGACATATATTTTCTTCCTTAATCTTTACAAGAAATCTGTGAACTGGACCAAATGAAGCACCTGGAGCTTAGAGAGTCTAAGTGATTTATCCAAGAACAAGCATCAAAAATATATAAGACCTAGATGGGACAGTAATTCAAGTCTTATGAGTGCTTCCAAATCCAGGAAGTTACCTTAGTTGAATTGTGCATAGACAGATGTAAAATGTGTTATTGCTACTTATCTTATGCACATTAAGCAGTGATTAACAGCTCATTCGACCTATGATGTCATGGTTATTATCTTAGAACAAAGCTCAGAAAGATTGTTGATTTAAATAAAAAAATAAAAAGTGAACAATAGCACACGCCGTGGTCCAGGATCAGGTAGAATCCTGCTAGTAGCAATCTAAATGACCGTGGCTGGGCAGTACTGCTCTGGTCACTTCATAATTGTATGTGTATCATTCTTCAGTAGATAATAATTTCATATGTTCAGTGGAGGAAAACTGCTATTGAAAAACAACTGACAAATTACTAGAGCTGTTTTTGCCTTCTGTGAGAGACGGTTATATTAACTGATATCAATGGTAATAATCTATCTGTATATTATACATTTATTCAGTGACTGATTGGATGAGACCTCTTGCATGACCTCCTGTCTGAGGCAAACTTTTAAGAGGATTAACTGTGCCAGGTGCCAGATGAGCAACTTTTCCTCTCATTTAAGCCTCATGCAACCTCATAATCCCATACTGTCATTAGTTATATAAAATGTGGAACTCTCTCTCTCTCTCTCTCTCTCTCTCTCTCTCTCTCTCTCTATATATATATATATATATATATATATATATATATACACACACACATATATATATATGTATATATATATGTGTATATATATGTGTATATATATGTGTATATATATGTGTATATATATGTATATATGTATTTATATATGTATATCTCTGTGTGTGTGTGTGTGTGTGTGTATAGTAAGTAGACGGAGGCAGATAATTGTTAAGTAGATTACCCCAAGTTTCACATAAGTAGGAAATCAGGCTTCTTGTATCCAGAGCCCAATTATCTTCCACCTCAACTATATTTAAAACTTGTTGCATGTGCCAAGGAGAGCAAAATCAGATACTAATATAGAGGTAGAGGCCACAGAGAATGGAATTGCTTTGCATTATATATTTAGATAAGTTATTTTGCTTTTCTAAAACAGACAGGTATGGCTATTTAAAAAGTTCCATTATGTAGGTAGGAGTGAATGAAAATTGCTAGACGGCTTTTAAAGTCATTTTTTTGCCATGATATACAACATGGATTCCTCTCCACTGTGACTAGCTCTGGAGACTTAACCATTCCCCCCATATCAGCAACTTCATGCATAGCAATACCTGCCATCATATTGGGGGAATAGGTATCATTTGGTCAGTGTATATATACATGTGTGTGTGTAGATATTAAGGAAAGGAGAATGAATTTCATGGACCAGTGGAGGTCCACTGAAGGTGACTTGTAAAAGAGTTGGAGAAACCAGGTTGGAGCCAAAAATAATTTTGAAAATTAATCATTCTCAGAATGCACAAAACTCTTGGGAGGGAAGTGGGATAAGGGGATTTTAACCTGTCAAGTGGGTAGATAAGGACACACCACCACCCCCGACTTAGACAGTAATGCATAGTAACTAGTAAAGGCATGGCCATATGCTGTTTTGCAGAGGTGAAGTACAGAAATGAGAATGTGAATTTCAGAGCTGGACTGATGCATGGTCTGGGGGCAAAGAATCCCTCTATAACCATCTGGGTGTGAGTTTGCATTTCTCCCTCTCAATTTCTATTCCTGAGTATATTTTCTCTCTCCCTCTCTCTTGATGTCATTTGTATTCTCCTTCCACTCTGTACCTGTAGCTACTTTGCAAGGAAAAGATGGTGACTTGTGGCAAAAGGAAATGCATTCTTTTCACCCCAGTGAAATCAGCAAGGGTCCTCAGCATGAGAGCAATAGATTGAAGGCAAGCAAGGCAGCTAGACAGCCAGCATGAAATTGAATGCATTCCACAAAGACCATGTGTTCTGTGGATTTTCAAAAGCCTGTGTCAGAACCTCTCTCTGAAACATTAAGGAGCCTAGGATACTGCACCCAGTGAAGGAGGAAGGTGGGGAGAGCAAGGAACTGCCTGCCTATTGGCTGTTGTGTGGTTAGCTGAGGTGTGCATCTCAAGAATGAGCTGACCTTGGAAGACAAAAACATTTCTTCCAAAGAATCTGAAGAAGCAGAGAAGACAGGGAGGGTACAAGCACCATGAAGATAAAAAATGGAGTAAATGGACATTTTAAAGATGGCTAAAGAAACAGAAATTGAGTAGTAGGGGCTGAAGGATGCCTAGGGCTGATTTTAATGACTTCCATAGATGTAGGTTGGAGTTGTTCTTGAAGTCACAAATGACTGTTCAAAGGCTGACTGGGAAAAGCAGAGCCTGCTCATCTAGGGTAGTTTTCATTGCCTCAAAGAGTGCCATTCTGTGGCAGGCTTCCTCAATTGCTCAGGGCATGCTGTATGTAAGGGCTACTGGGCCCTTGGGGAAGAATAGACAGAGTGAATAACAAATCCCACTGAAGATGCATCCAGCTTGGGCCTTGCAGGGGTCACATTCACCTAAGCAAAGAAGGGACAGACGTATTTCATTCATCCACACCAGCCCAGAGAAGGGACAAAAGTATTTCATTCCAGCCCAGAGAAGGGATGTAAATGCTCATTAGAATAAAAGAGGATCCAGTGGAGGGCTCCTGGAAACTATCAGTGTTGACAGGCAATTACATCAGCTTCAGGTTTGACATCTATATTCTATATAATTATGTGCTCATGAAACAACTTAGTATAGCTCAATGGTAAAAACTCCTAAACTGTATTTAAGACATATACCAGTTACGAAGTTAGAACAGGGTTGCTGGCATATGCCTGCAGCTCATAACCTGTGGAACTGTTACCCAACAGCATTAGGGGAAAAAAATGAAAATGCTTGCTTGTTACACTACATCAGCTGCCATTTAGAAACCAGGGATTCAAATACATATAGGGACATGTAAATACATATATATAAATAATGACATATAGTTCTGACCTGTGCAGAGAGACCTCTACTCAGAAAAATGGTCAGTAAGAACTTAAGGTACCATATGCTGAGTGACAAATGATGGATATTTTTAAGATGTCAGAGAAATGATAATGGTCTGTGGCTATTAATAAACTCTCCCAAGAAATTTGGAAATAGGACTGTAATTTCAGTATGAATAGAGTTTCTGTATATGTGACATAATTTTTTTAACCTTATTCATGGATACTCATTTTTGTTATCAAAATAGCAACATATTTGCTAATTTGCTGATTATCAGAGTAATATTTACTTTTTACAATTTCAGTATTAAAAAATTGAAATAGTATAAAATCCATTGTAATCTTAGCACCTTAAGATAAAAACTATTAATATTTAGGTATATATGCTTCTATTTTTCTGTATGTATGGACACAAATAGTGAGTTTAATGACAATATATTTGAACTGTATCCTTTATTCTCTTATCAGTGTGTACTAATCATTTTCTTATTAGTCAATATAAATCTATATTATTTTAATATGTGACAATATTTAATGGATATGCCATAAAATATTTAGCAGTTTTCCTATTATTAGGCATTAGGTTCTTTCGAGTATGCTATTGTTGTATGAAATACTGGGATAAAACCCATTGACCCAGCAAGGTCACTGCTAGGAAATAATAAGAAAACCTTGCAAAGATTCAAGCAAAATCATATGCACAATTACTCTCTACAACAGTTGCACTGAATATGTGTCTGTTGGCAAGTTATCTGGTGCCTGTTTCCCCACACACTTGGCAGCGATGGGTATTACCATTCTTTTTCAATCTTTAACTTGGAAGAAAAGGCAAGGTGGAATAGCACTGTTTTAGGTCTGTAATAATACCTTTATTGTGTCCGGATGCTGATTCATTGACATTATGGCAAGTTAGTCCATGGCACATTTTCTCAACTAAATACTCAGCCCGTTCCTCTGGGTGTTACAGTTGAACATTCCATATGCTATTGATTACAGGTGCTTTGGAATCCAAGCAGAACATTGAATTTATGTATTCTGGATTCTCAGGTTTGTATTTGAAACAAGACTCACCTGTTATTATTCTATTCTGGATTCTCGGGTTTGTATTTGAAACAAGACTCACCTGTTATTATTCTAACTGAGTTATAGTTGTGATAGGATTTGGCTGTCCACACCCAAATCTCACCTTGAATTGTATCTCCTGGAATTCCCACATGTTCTGGGAGGGACCCAGTGGGAGGTAATTGAATCATGGGGGCCAGTCTTTCTTGTGCTATTCTCTTGATAGTGAATAAGTCTCACAAGATTGATGGGTTTATCAGGTGTTTCTGCCTTTGCTTCTTCATTTTTTCTTGCCACTGCCATATAAGAAGTGCCTTTCACCTCCCACCATGATTCTGAGGCCTCCACAGTCATTGGAACTATAAGTCCCAATTAAACCTCTTTTTCTGAATAGCCAGGGTCCCTCACTCCTGTAATCCCAGTACATTGGGAGGCTGAGGTGGGCAGATCACCTGATGTCAGGAGTTTAAGACCAATCTGGCCAACATGGCAAAACCCTGTCTCTTGTAAAAATATAAAAATTAGCCAGGCATGGTGGTCGGCACCTGTAATCTTAGCTACTTGGAAGGCTGAGGCAGGAGAATTACTTGAGCCCACGCAGCTGAGGTTGTAGTGAGCCAAGATCGTGCCAGTGCACTCCAGCCTGGGCAACAAAGTGAGATTCTGTCTCCAAAAAAACAAATAAAAACCTCTTTTTCCCTTTTTCTTCCCAGTCTCCGGTATGCCTTTATCACCAGCATGAAAACAGACTAATACAAGTTGTTAAACCTAAAAGTTTTCCCAAAGGATAGAAGGATGTTGATGTGAGGTAGATAAGACTGAGTTATAAGAAGTTAGAAATTAATTTAGTTATGACCTCAAAGATAGTACAAAAAGTTTGCAGTAGATTATGGGAGAGGCTGATAATACATTGTGGGATTGTTTTAAAGCGTTTTAGAGCATTTCATTTCTAAAATTCAGTGTTTCAATGTTTGATAGAGTTTGCAGACATGCGATAATACTTGTTCTGATATACACACAAATGCATACAGGCATACATCTGTAAACATGCACCCTCTGCTTGTGTTATTGAGAAAGAAGGTGAGGCTCACAAAAGTGGGGATTTGACCAAAGTCAAAAAAAAATGTAGTATTGGAAAAACAACTCTAACCCCCTCAGCTTGTTTGCAAATATGTTTTCCTTTTCATTATAACTATTTTAATTAGAAAATTACCTGGAGTGAAAATTAGATTTATATATGTTTAAATCACTTGCAAAATAGCCATCCACTACAAACTTTTCTTGAACAGGGTAATGTAGAGAGGAGGAAAGAATCGTTTTCTGATCTTGCTCCATAATTCTGGTAACATTTTTAAATTATTCTTTCCTACATTTTGATAATATCTATTTTCTTAGAAATGTATTTATTCCACCTAGATTTTCAAATATATCAACATGGAATTGAAAAAAAAGCTATTTATAATTTAAAGATTACACATGTATTTTTCCTTCTCCAACTTAATTTTCTAAATAAATTCACCAGATTCATACATTAATGTTTAATATACTAATTATGTTTTCCTAAGAAGCAACTCTTGGATTTGTTGAGCAATTTAATGTTTATCTTTTGTTTTTCCTTCTCTAAATCAACCTTTTCTGCCTTTCCTTTATTTCCTTCTTCCTACTGTTTTAGGATTGTGGTTTTTTTTTGTGTTCTTTAATTAAATAGTTGCTTTTTAACTTTATGAAAGTATTTAAAGTTAAATACTTTATCTACATAGTAAAGTTGTATTATATTCCATGTTCGACAGCAGTGTTTGCATTTTCATTATTTTTGGATTAGTCTGTAATTACAGTTGTTATTTTCTCTTTCACTCAATACTCTTAGGAGGGCATTTTTGATTTCTGAGTAGAACATTGTTTTTATTTTAAAGTACATTTAATTATGTAATTTTATGTATTAAAGTTAGCAAATTAACATTATTCAGTACAGAATTTCTGGGTCCCATCTTTTCCTCTTATTCTAGATGGAATATCGTAATACAAACGGGCCAAAATGGGTTGGATCCATTTGTGGGATAACTAGGTAATATTTTTCTAAACATGGCATAGTTTAGCTAAAATCTTACTTAGATAGTTTAGCTGCATTTCGCCCCTATGGCTGTGCATCTTTTCATGACTTTATGGGTTTGTCCAAAGTATGGGATGTAGATCTGGATGCTCTGAAGTTATAACATAAACAGTTAATGATCTAACCAAGTCTCAGTTCAGGCACCAGGCCAGCTCTCCTGAACAATCCTCTACAATCCTCATACACCCAGAGCTGTGATTTTTTCAGTAAACACCCATGGTACTTACATACATTCCTCTCTGTGACATTTTTTTGTTTTTTCTCTTCTTGGGGCTGAGCCATTGATAGGTATATTTCCTTTTCTCCATTAGATGGTAAATTCCTAGAAGGCCCTTGTGTGTCTTGATTAGAGCTGAGGATATACCATGACCATAATAGACACTAAATAAAGGTTTGCTCAATAAATGTTTAGATGAAGTCTAATTTTTTAATTTGGTATAAATATGCTTAATTTGGCAAATTCCATGACCACTTATAACACTGATGGTGATTTCAGATTTGCATCTGTACTGCATGGAGGATTTCCCTCGTATCTACTACTGAAAGTATTCTGGAGAAAAATTTAAAGGAGCTGGATTATATACATGATTTCAGTAGCAACTTCATAAAATTAGGCAATGTCAATTAATTTATCTCTGTTTCCTCTGTAAGCACAAAAGAGCTGTGTTTTTCAAGAGTTGAGAGTTCTGATTTCTGGACTCTAAGTGAGGACTGAGGGAAGAAGGATGATTTTTCTAAGTCATTATAAGGAAAGCAGTGGTAAGGATGCAACCCATCATTTGTCTCAAAGAGACCACAATAAATAGGCAAATGAAACTATTTTGTTCCATGCATTCAAGCATGGATATAAATTATTTGCAAATATATACAGACCAGTCCCTAAAGCAAAACCAACCAAAGCAGAAAGAACGTTTTCCCAAGCTAATGCAAAATCTCATAGTAAGTAGAATTTTATCTCTTTGTCCTACTGAGGATGTTGTTATTAATGTAATTTAAAGGTAATTAAAAATACATTTGGTTTATTGTTGCTTTCCCTTCAAAATCTTCACTCTTTCTTTTCTCTGAAAAAGTCCTGCTGAGTCAGTTTGATCTTCCAAAACAAACGATGTTCATTAATTTACAAAATTTCAGGCAAATTTGTTGATTATGGAGAGACGATGGCATGGGAAATTAACACAGAGCCAAGTAAGAACAGGATTGCCTTGGGTTGTAGTTTTATATTCTGTAACATTTATTCTGCTGCAACTCTTAGGACAAGAAGCAACTGGCACTCACAGTAAACCTCGTTTTTCTTAGCCAGGAAAGCAATTCATTACCAGATGTATGGCCTTGGCTTTACTGCTTTGTATACTTGTCAATTGCCACCTTAATGGAAACCACAAAAAGAATGCTTTCATAAGAGTCCATGAACCCTTGAAATTAGCACATACCCATCAGCCTTAAGATTCTCCAATGGTAGATGTTATGGTTGGAAACGTTAAAATGGAAGCAGAAAGGAAGCATGAACCCTTCAGATTTGGAGGATGAATTAGGTTCAAGCGATTCTCCTACCTCAACCTCCTGAGTAGCTGGGATTACAGGCTCATGCCATCACACCCGGCTAATTTTCGTGCTGTTTTTAGTAGAGACGAGGTTTCACCATTTTGGTTAGTCTGGTCTCGAACTCCTGACCTCATGATCCGCCCACCTCAGCTTCCCAAAGTGCTGGGATTACAGGCGTGAGCCACCGCGCCTGGCCCGTTCTAAAGTTTTTAAGCTCTCTATATTATTTTCTCATGCCACTTTATAGTTTTCAAAATCTTAAACCTTAATATTTAAGTATTCCAATGCATGATTAAATCTTTTTTTTTTTTCTTGTTTTGGTGGGTATGTAGATGATTTCTTTTTAACTGGCTATTATAAATAATGTTTTGATGATTTTCAGGACAATTTTTGTTGTATGTATGTAGTGGGTGTGGGTTGTATTCTTAAGGCAAATCCATGGGGGAAAAATACTGGACTAAAGGTTAGGGACTGTTTTAAAAATTGCTAGGTCAAGGTTTAGGGCCTATATCAAGAAACCTGTTATAAAATGCCAAATACATTTTCAGATAGAGTTTACCAATTTATATTCTCACTGATTTTATACCAGAGTGCCTATTTTACTAATTACCTGAACATTGTACATTATCATATTTTAATCTTTGCTAATATTGTGATAGAATAGTAAACTCTAATTTTTACAACTTTGCAGCCAGGTGCAGTGGCTCATGCCTGTAATCCTAGCATTTTGGGAGGCCAAGATGAGCAGTTAGCTTGAGCCCAGGAGTCAGAGACCAGCCTGGGCAACATGGTGAAACCCTATTTCTACAAAAAATACAAAACAATTAGCCAGGCATGGTGGCATATGCCTGTAATCTCAAGTGCTTGGGAGGCTGAGGCAGGAGAATCACTTGAACCAGGTAGGAGGCTGCAGTTAGCTGAGATCATGCCACTGCACTCCAGCCTGGATGACAAAGTGGGACCCTTTTTCTAAACAAAAACAGACAACTTTGCATACCTTTAATTTCTTATAAAGTTGAACACTTTGATGTGTTTTCCTCTCCATTGTTTATGTTGTAGATAAATTTCTGTCTCTTTCATGGCTTTCTACCATGTCTGGCTTACATAAAAATTACAAAACAAAGAAAACTGTAGAAATGTAATTTTGCTTTGTACATTGCATTGGGCTGCTTTCTAATGACTGTGAATGAATTTCTCCTATCTTGGGTAATCACAATGGCAGCATTGTTCTTGAGACTCTCTTGAGCAATCTCTGTGTTATTTTAGGGAGAGATTTAGTTTACCTCTCTACTGAGTTGCCAGGCTCAGCTATTTTAGGTGCTGGGCTATAGAACTTCCCCAGAGGGTTGCCTTTTGAATCAGGGGCACCATCAGCAACTGGTATGTAAGCATTTTCATTAATGATGCTAAAGAGATCAAAAGAAGAAAGTTAGCGGGGGAAAAAAAGCACACACAAAAAATCCAAAACCAAAATGTGCAGACCTATTTATGATAGATTGTCCCTTCAATTACATACGCTAAATTTATTGATGTTTAATCACTCTGTGCCTCAGTTTCCTCATCTGTGTATTAAGGATGATATGAATTCCTACTTCTGAGTTATATAATTGTTTTCAAACTTAAAGCATAGTATTGGATACTGTCTTAGTTGAGTTCAACCAGAAACAGATTCTGAGGGTAGCATTCTGGTGTAAGTCATTTATTTGCAAGATGATCCCTGAAAATAAGGTTTGGAGAGTGGGGAAGTTAGGGATGGAAAGTCAGCCATTATTATGGAGCCATTGGAGCCATTGACCATTGGGCATGATTGAAGCTTAATCTCACTGGGAGAGTGTAGGAGTCAGCATAGAGCATGCCTCTGAGTTATCCGATATGAGGGATGAAGATTTATATATTTATATAACCTCTTTTTGGCCACTGGTTGAGGGTTGCTATAGTAAGTGTTAATTCTACCACATGTGCTGCCTTACTCTGTAATCACTGAAGGGGAGGGAGACTCTTGCAACTAGAGAAAAGCTACAGAAAGCAGTAGGGCTATTAATACAATGTAAGTGGATATTGTATCCTACTCAAGGATATATGAGTAGTAGACTGACAACTTTGCTACAGTTCTAATACTAGAGAGACTAAAGATCCCTGGATAGTCCATACCTACACACTGTTGTGACGGTGATGCCCTGTCTCAAAAGCAATATAGCTTTTGATTTCAGTTCTATTCAACTGGCATTATTACCAGACACAAGGAAAGGCACTGGGGATATAATGACTGAGACACAGGCTCTGAACTCAAGTAGCTCATAGTTTTGTTTTTACAAGCAGAGAAGTAAGCCAACAGTGTGGTAAGTGCACAGGGTTTCAAATGCAAAAAGAAGATGTGGTGAAAATTCATAGGAGCAATCATGGGAATTCGGGACTGAAAGTATGCCTCTTTGGTGTGCAGTTTGGGAGGGATGGTACCAGGGGAGATGTCCCTTGAGGTATGAGGAGTAGGTGATAGAAGAAAGAAATGGCATAGGAGGAAGAGATGGATATCTCACGGAGGAAAAAAAATGTGTGTGTGTGTGTGTGTGTGTGTGTGTGTAGATGTGTAGATATAAACATACATATTATAAACAGAGTGCAAATGGATGGAATAGTGAAATAATGTGGCTTATTCTGCTCTTTACATGTAATCCTGTAAACTTGGAAGGAAGCATTCATTTCGGCAAGTGATAATTGTTGAATCTCAAGATCCATGCTGTTGTCAGGAACTTATGAAGGAAATTAAGGGATTTTGAATCTATCTTGAAAGCCCTTAGGAGTCATTAAAAGACTCTACACAGAAAGATCTCTGAGTTCCATTTGGAAGATACTTTGTGGAAATGCAACCCTGGAAGTATGGAGACCAGTTCAGAGGCTACTATAAAAATTATGGCAAAAAATTAAAAAGAAAAGCCCTGGTGGCAGAATGGATTTAAGTAATAGTAAAGAGGTGGAATGAAAAGGAAGTGACTAAGCTGGAGCAGCCCTGGATGATTTTCAGAACTTCAGACTAGACAACTGACTTCATAATCTCACAGCTCATCCACACAGGGTGCTGGAGAGACAGTTGGCTGGTTTTGAGGGGAGATAACTGGGACATGTAATAGGGCAGGGTGTCATTTATTTGTCTTTCTTTAGGATCTACCATTTCTTCCGTCACTCTTCTCCTATTAATGCCTAGTTTAGTTTTCAGTCTACCTAGAGAATGTTTTACTTTTCTTACCAAACCTATACTGTTAAATCCCCAGGGCTTAGTGAGGAATTTAGAGAGGGAACCTGATGGCTGCCACTTGGATTCACATGTAGACTGCCAGCAAGAGCAAATGTGTTAGAACAGGGTTGGTTTATAACTGTTACAGAAAAAATATGACTTGGTCTCTGTTCTCAGCACTACCCATGTTCTACCAGTAGGACTTTGGAATGGGTCCTTTACTACCTGGAAAGATCATTGTGAGAAATGAATGATTTATGGAGTAAGAATCTTCCTGGTAAACCACTAAGGACCATGTAAATATAAAATCAATTAATCTATAAACCAGAGACAGAAATTTGGCCAAAACCCAACACTATTCTGATGAAAGGAGTGAAGACCAGGCAGTGAGTTTCTTTGCTTAGGAGCTGGGGACAGAATATAAATAAATGGGCCTTTGGGTTTGTGGGAAAAGGTGATAATAAAGATAAAAGCAACAATGAATGGCTTAGAACAGAAAAAGAACCATCAGAATTGGTCATCAAAATTAGGAGCTATTTCTTTGGGGATAAATAAGGAAGGAATATCCAAGAGGGAATAACTGATGTAAACAGGCTGGCAGCCCTGTCTTCCCCCCCACAAGTCTGGCTCCGACTGCTGTGAGCCACACCACCTACATCTTCTCAGTAGTGTCTCCTAGATTTGCACCCTGACAACTACCCCTGACCCCCTACGCAAAAATTATCTTTTGATCAGCGACAGGGGCCGTTTGTTTGACACTGGGAAGTTTCCTGTGCCATGCTTATTTTGAAATGGTTGAAATGTGGTTCTTTCATGAGTAAACAGAGGAAGAAGATGATGATGCAGGTGGTTAACTGGTTCCTAATGTACCTGTAAAACTCCTGCATAGAAAGTCCAGCAGAAGGACAGCAGTCCTGCTGTAGTTGGCTATCAGACATCTAATTAGGTGGGAGGGTAATTAGCAGGCTCTGCTGTAAGTGGGTTTAATAGATGTTTTTAGGACATCATTGGGCAGAACAGTATCTGATCAGAATGGATTTAAAGAAATCTGAAGAGCAAAATGACAAGACTGGAATTGGAAACATGGAGACATTTTCAAAACCTTTCCATATAGAACCAGGAGAATAACGGGATTTCACATTGCCCTAGGAGCTTGAGATTACAACCACGGCATTGCTCTTTTGAAAGAGCTGTGCAAATAAACATCATCAGGCAATGTTTTGTGGTTGAAAGCAACAACGGCCAACTCTGACTAATTTCACTGAAGGGGAATTTATGTGCAGGATAACTAGTGTTCACAGAATCAACATGGGTCCCAGTGTAGGAATGACCAGTGGCCACGGCTGCACCAGAGGATGGAAAAAATAGGAACCTTAACAAGTCAGGATGCTGTTTAGCAAATACTCAAACTCCCAGTGTTTGTTCCATTATGTTTCTAAGAGTTCACAGTCCTGAACTCATGTGTGTCCCATTGACTAACTGTTGGTTACAGTCTTACTCTGTGACTCACCATACTGGAAGGATGAGGATTTTGGCCCCTTTAATTCTGACCCCTGTTTTTAAACATCCTATTCAAGACATTTTTGTAGTAGTAGAGAGGTTAATTCCCTGAAAGGAAATTTGAATGTTGGAGAGGAATAATGGCTTTTCAGTCACATACACAAGCACACATACATGTAAACGTGCACATACACAGAGGCAAATTTCCAATGTGGAAACGGTATGGAAAAAACCACAAAAGCTGATGTTTTTATGCTAGGATTGTAAAATAATTAAGATTTCAGGCCAAGGAGAAGTGAATAGAAAAGGTACATCTTTTTTAAATGTGGGACATGCATTAAAGGTAAAGGAAAAGATAGAGGGTCGTAAAAGGCAACAGCAAATTGATCATAGACAATAAATTCTCAAAATCTTAGTCATTTCTGGACCAAAGTACATAAACAGTTTTGGAGGCCAGGTATGGTGGCTTATGTCTGTAATCCCAGCACTTTGGGAGGCTGAGACAGGAGGATTGCTTGAGTCCACTGAGCTATGATGACGCCACTGCACTTCAGCCTGGACAGCAGAGCAAGACCCTGCCTTAAACAAATGGCCAGGCATGGTGGCTCACGCCTGTAATCCCTGCACTTTGGGAGGCCACGGCAGGCAGATCATAAGGTCAGGAGTTTGAGACCAGCCTGGTCAATATGGTGAAACCCCATCTCTAATAAAAATACAAAAATTAGCTGGACGTAGTGGTGTGCGCCTGTAATCCCAGCTACTTGGGAAGCTGAGGTAGAAGAATTGCTTGAACCTGGGAAGTGGAGGTTTCAATGAGCCGAGATCGTGCCACTGCACTCTATCCTGGGCAACAGAGCAAGACTCCATCTCAACAAACAAACAGGAATAGTATTTGGGGCATAAGTTATGGAAATAGAGTGAGTAATGTGTAAGAACATCTGAACTTATGACCTTGAGTCATTTCATCTCTCCCTATGAACTCCAATACTGAGTTTCAGTTATATAAAGTATTAATATTTGTAATATGTTATGGGTTGAGACTTTAGTTGGGGAAAGTTTCCAGAGAGAGTGGACCTAGTATGTCTTCAAAGTTCATTTTAATCTGTTTTTTAAAATATGTGGTAAAAAACATAGCCTAAAATTAACCATCTTAATTTCTTAACTATGCAGTTCAGTCAGTAGTGTTAAATAGATTCACATTGTTGTGAAGCAGATCTTCACAAAGTTTTCCTCTTGTAAATTTCAAACTCTATATCCATTAAGCAACTGCACTTTCTCCCCTACCCCCAACCTCTAATAGCCACTATTCTACTTTCTATTTCTATGAATTTGACTACCTTAAATACCTCACATAAATAGAATCATACAGTGTTTGTCTTTTTGTAAGCGGCTTATTTCCCTGACATAATGTCCTCAAGTGCTATCCATATTTGAACATGTTTCAGAATTTTCTTCCTTTTTAAGGCTAAATATTATATGTGTGTATGCATATATATGTTTGTGTATATATATATGTAAATGATAAGTGAGCAGTTGGGTTGCTATTGTTGGCTATTGTGAATAGTGTTGTTACAAACATGGGTGTGCAAATATTCCTTCGAGACCCTGTTTGGACATAGACCCAGAATTGGGATTACTGGATCAAATGGCAATTCTATTTCTAATTTTTTAAGGAATCTCCATACAATTTTCCATAATAGTTTTACTTATTTTGTAAACCCACGAACATTATTCAAGTATCCCAGTTTCTCCACATCCTCTCCAATTTATTTTATTATTATTTTTGAGACAGAGTCTCACTCTGTCTCCCAGGCTGGAGTGCAGTGGTGCAATCTTGGCTCAGTGCAACCTCTGCCTCCTGGGTTCAAGCAGTTTCCTGCCTCAGCCTCCCAAGTATCTGACACTATGGGTGCATGCCACCAGGCCCAGCTAATTTTTGTATTTTTAGTAGAGACAGGGTTTCACCATGTTTGGCAGGCTAGTCTTGAACTCCTGACCTCAGACCTGAGGTGATCTGCCCTCTTTGGCCTCCCAAAGTGCTGGGATTGTAGGCATAAAACACCACACCTGGCTAGCTTCAATATATTTTTACCTTTTAAACAAAACCTAAAAATCACAGGTCATGTACAGAATTAGTGGTGGTCTAGTGTAGTTGAGGTAGGTCTAGCACAGCTGTTTCGTATCATTTCCTGGAAATTACAGCAGTTTCAAAACCCATGCTACAAAGGGAAGAGACAGAGAAAGCACAAAACGGGCTTGAGCAAAGTAAGCAGGAAATTATCTAACTTTGAGGTCTTAACACTGACCTGACAAATGAAATAGGATGAGTGTAGTATGAAAGCTTGATTAGGCCAAATTTACCTGGTTTTCTTTATCAGGGATTCTCCTAGTGAACATCTGGTTTATATCTATCATAAAAATGTTAATATGTTGGGGTACTTATAAAAAAAGATTTATGTAACCCTCTCAAATGCCATATCATGTATATACTCTGATTATCTCCATTCTGTGAGTTGAGAAAGCCAAGGCTTGTGACCAAACTGTTGACTTAAGATTGCGTTGAGTGTTTCTGAACTAGCAAGGGCTCCTGGCTCTCTTCTAGAATTTAGAATCCTTGGCGATGTCAGTAATGTGATAAAATAACAAGTCTTTTTTTTTTTTTTTTTTTTTTAGCTTGCTTAGAAAGCCTTGTTTTTCTGGTGTTACATGTACCTAAAACTAGGTATAACTTTGTTTGAAACTCATGAGCATCTGCTTTTCTTGGTGGAAACTGTCAGATTGATGACTCCCTCAATTCCTCCTCTTCCTTCATTGGCTACACAGGTTTATTCCACACAGCACTTGTAAGTCTACCTTGAAGATCTCCAACATTTCTGTTATCAGACTTGATGTTTATTTTTGTATGTGTATTCCTTTTAGGACTTGTCCCGAGATCACCAGATCTCATTTAATAAAGATGGTCTCTCCAGCCTTTATAATTCCTTTAGAATGCTGTCAACATGGATTGGAACTAATGACTTAAAAAAAGTTTTCTACCCAGAACATGTAACAGCAACCTTTTCCTCTTATCTCTACCTTCCTATTTTCCCTACACACATGCACACATAAACACATGCATGTCCCGACCTGCAGGACAACAACTGGGACGAGGGAGAGGGAGAGGGAGTGAGGATGAAAGAGGGACAGGAGGCGCGAAGAATGGAGACAAGACAGGACTCTGATCAAGTCTCGTTTATTCAGCGAGGGAAAGCAGCTTATAAAGGCAGCTGCAAGTAACTGGAGGCGAGGGAGGGGGGGCAGCCCAAGAAAATCTCGGGGCAGCTCAGGCAGAAACAAGGGAGGAGCCACGAGCGCCCGTGGCGCTCGTGGCCGGAAAAGGCAGAGGCAGCTGCAAGTTGATTACGGTTGAGAAAGATGGGGGCAGCTGCAAGTTGTTAACGGTTGGGAAAGTCCGTGTGATTTCTGGTAAATGGCAACTTTTATCATCTGAGGCTTGGCCAAAGGCCCCCCACAGGTCCCCCTTTTATTTTTCAATTATGGCATAGAACACAGCTGATCCTGAGGGAACCGTGCCTGTCTTAGGTCAGGAACTCACCCATGCAATGGTACTGCTTTCCTTACCCGTCTTAGGGAGAGGGGCTATTTTTGACCCCTTCCCTGTCTTAGGTGGTGGTACCTAGTGCATGTGTTCCAGTTGCCCGTCATTGGCTAACCGGTTCAGCTCACCAGGACTAGAGGCGG
>PVKV010031276.1:0-21217 GCA_004027835.1 Alouatta palliata | reverse complement strand
GGTGGATCACCTGAGGTCGGGAGTTCAAGATCAGCCTGACCAACATGGGGAAACCCCGTCTTTAAAAAAAAAAAAATACAAAAATACAAAAAATTAGCCAGGCAGCCAGGCATGGGGGGTCACATCTGCAATCCCAGCACTTTGGGAGGCCAAGTCGGATGGATGGCTTGAGGTCAACGGTTCAAGACTAGCCTGCCTAACAGGGTGAAACCATCCCTCTACTAAAAATACAAAAAGCCAAGTGTAGTGGCGTGCACTTGTTACTCCAGCTTCTCAAGAGGCTGAAGCAGGAGAGTTGCTTGAACCTGGGAGGCGGAGGTTGCAGTAAGCCAAGATCGCACCACTGCACCCCAGCCTGGGCGACAGAGCGAGACTCTGTCTCAAAAAAAAAAAAAAAAAAATTTTTAATTTAAAAAAAATTAGCCAGGCATGGTGGTGGGCACCTGTAATGCCAGCTATTCAGGAGGTTGAGGCAGAAGAATTGCTTGAACTCGGGAGGTGGAGGTTGCAGTGAGCCAAGATTGAGCCATCACACTCTAGCCTGGGTAACAGTGCAAGACTTTGTTGTCAAAAAAAAAAAAAAAAAAAGGAATGTTAGCTCCATGAGGCATTGGACTTGTTGTCCGATGTATTTATTCCATGACCCTAAATCAGTGTCTAGTGCGAGAGCATTCAATGAATAATTGTGGAACAAATGAATGAATATGTTTTCTGAACACATATACAGAAGTTCATCTGTTCCACTACAATTCTAAGTATTTTATAAAATTAACTAATTTAATCTTCCTAAAAATTCTACTAAAGGCCAGGTGCAGTGGCTCACGCCTGTAATCCCAACACTTTGGGAGACTGAGGCAGGCAGATCAGCTGAGGCTGGGAGTTGAAGATCAGCCTGACCAACATGGAGAAACCCCATCTCTACTAAAAATACAAAAAAAATTAGCCGAGTGTGGTGGTTCATGCCTTGTAATCCCAGCTACTCTGGAGGCGAAGGCAGGAGAATTGCTTGAACCCAGGAGGCAAAGGTTGCGGTGAGCCCTGATCTCTCTACTGCACTCCAGCCTGGGCGACAGAGGGAGACTCCATCTTAAAAAACAAAAACAAACAAACAAAAAGTTCTACTAAATACTTTCCATTATCTCCATTTTATAAATAAGAAAGCTGTGGCAAAGAAAGTTAATCACAAAGACAATGTGTGTGGAGCTGGGATTCAAATGCAAGCATTCTGGCTCCAGACGACACACTCTTGTTTTTATTATTATTATTATTTTTTTTTTGGAGCAGATGCAAAACCAGACGCACTCTTAATCACTATGCTACCTTTTTTAACATGTTGTCATTGGTCTATACTGTGCTTTTTTTCACCAAAGATCACGGATTTTAAAAATATCATCATAGGAATATACCATAGTTAATATAACCAGTCCTCTAGTAATGGACATACAGATGATTTTCAATTTCCACTATCCAAGCAATGCTGCCATGACATGGTAACTACTGAGTAACCACATTTTCTGTCTTGAGAGATAATACCAAATAACTATCATCTCTGTGCTAGGCCGGGCGCGGTGGCTCACGCCTGTAATCCCAGCACTTTTGGAGGCCGAGGCGGGTGGATCACGAGGTCAAGAGATCGAGACTATCCTGGTCAACATGGTGAAACCCCGTCTCTACTAAAAATACAAAAATTAGATGGGCATGGTGGCACGTGCCTGTAGTCCCAGCTACTCAGGAGGCTGAGGCAGGAGAATTGCTTGAACCCAGGAGGCAGAGGTTGCGGTGAGCCGAGATCACGCCATTGCACTCCAGCCTGGGCAACAAGAGCGAAACTCCGTCTCAAAAAAAAAAAAAAAAAAATCTCTGTGCTATATATACATATACATATATATATATATACACACTTTGTGCTATATACACTTTGTGCTATATATATATATAGCACAAAGTGTATATATATATATAGCATATATATAGTATATATATATAGTGTGTGTGTGTGTGTATATATATATGTTTTTTTTTGAGGCAGAGTGTCACTCTGTCACCCTGGCTGGAGTACAGTGGCACAATCTCAGATCACTGTAACCTCTGTCTTCTGGATTCAAGCAATTCTTGTGCCTCAGCCTTGCAAGTAGCTGGGATTACAAGCGTGTGCCATCACGCCTGGCTAATTTTTTGTATTTGTAGTAGAGACGGAGTTTTGCCATGTTGGCCAGGGTGGTCTCGAACTTCTGAGCTCAGGCAATCCACCCACCTTGGCCTCCCATGATGCCCAGCCTCTTGTGTAATATCTTTTTGAATAAAGTCCCTGAGACGGAAATCTATTTTCTCCTAGTCAACTATCTCTCATTTTAGATTGATAGTATCTTGCTTTGCAGCTCATTTAAAACTCTTTATGGAATAAAGTGCCATTTAAATGAGGAAATAGGCCAGGTGCGGTGGTGGTTCATAGCTGTAATCCCAGCACTTTGGGAAGACGGAGTGGGACTGCTTGAGGCCAGGAATTTGAGATCAACCCGGGCAAGACAGGGAGATCTCATCTCTACAACAAGAAAAAAAAAATTAGCTAAATGTGGTGGAGCACACTTGTAGTCCCAGCTATTCAGGAGGCTGAAGTGGGAGGATTGCTTGAGCCCAGGAGGCTGAGGCAGCAGTGAGCCGAAATAGCACCACTGCACTCCAGCCTGAGAGTAAGACTCTGCCTTAAATAAATAAATAAATAAATAAGGAAACAAAGTTATTTACTTAACATTTACAGAGCACTGATTATCTGACAGAGACTTCGGAAGCAGAAATGAGTAAGACATCACTCCAAACCCCAAAGATCTTTCTCCAGGGAGATTTCCATCCTCAGGAAAACAAGATGTATGGTGAACGAAGGAGGTAGCAGAGGGGTCTGGAATAGCTAAGTAAATAGGGAGCTAGAGGACAAATACCTTCAGGATGAGGGAATTTATGCAAAGATCGTATTTGAAAGGAGAGTTGCAAGTATTTAGGAACCACTTACTAGTAGTTGTGCCTTAAAAGTGAAATAGATTGAATTTTGTCCAGAAGGTCAATGGGATATTCCAGGACTTGAGGGCCATAGGACTGACCATCATAGACAGGTCTGGCTGCACTGTGAGAAATGGATTGAGGGGGTGCTGGAGTGAAGGGAAGAAGACTGAGACGTGTCAGACAGGACAGGTTGAACCTGGGGCTGAGAGAACTAAACCAATTGGAAAGGTCTCTTCCAAGGTAAAAGCGACCTGAGGCAGGTGTGAGGAAGAGGGATAGGCAAGGATGAGATCCAGGTTTCTGGCGTGGGCGCCCACGGAAATGAAAAACACGATGGGGGCAGAGCTGGGGAAAGCTGGGGAGACCAATTTCGCACTGAGCCTTTGGTGTCTGAGGGACATTCAGGTAGCGATCTCCAGGAGGAAGGTCTGGAATGAAAGAGGGAGTTGAGCTGAACAGACAGATGTGAGAGTCATCAGATAGACTGCTGGGCGACAATGCCCAGAGACAGGGCGTAGAGTGAGGGCGTGGAGCGAAACAAATCCTCGTTTTCGAGTTTCGCCACCGCAGGGAGGCTCAACCCAAGCCCTGCCCGGCCCCACTTCGCCCACACCGGCTCGACCCGGCACAAAGGTCTACCCGTGGCAGACAACGGTCCTTCCGGCGCCCAGCCCGCTGAGCACGCTGGGAACGGAAGCGCGATCCGAACGCCGAGCACGTCGGGAGCTGTAGTTTGGGGCAGGCTCAGCTGGGTGAGCCCAGGGGTCCCCCGCGAGTCCCGGCATCGGGTCATTTGAAGGCCAAGTCCAGAAAGCGGTGATGCTCCCGGGGCAGGGTGCCTTTCCGGCGGCGACACGGGGCGCCCTGGGCCTCATCCCCTCTCCGCAGGGCGTGGCACTTCCACGCCTCCACGATCTGCTCCACCTGCAGAGCAAGGCCAGTCAGCGCTCAGTCCCGCGGTGGCCCGTCGCCCCGAGGACTGCGGACTGTGCCGCGCCCGTCCCCTCCCAGCGCCCTGTACCCCAGCTGCTGAGTGGAGCTGGGCCGGTTCCCCGCGTCCGCACCGGGATGAGTGGCTCCTGCCGGTTCTGCTCTTCGAGGGCGCTTAGCTCCACCGGGGCCAGCAAGGCTAGTCTCAGCTCTTTCACCACGGGGGCCGCCACCTCGGCCACCGGCCGCTCCAGCACCGCCTGCGAATGCCAGCCCTGAGTCGGGCACCCGCCCTGCCGCCCGCTCGCCGGGCTTGTGGCCCGCACCTCCTTCCGCGCCCTTGCGCTCCCCCAGCTGCACTCACTGCGCCCACGCGCGCCCAGCTCCGGGCCGCACGGACCAGTTCAGCCTCGTCCACGCAGAGCTTGTCGCTGCGTAGCAGGGGCAGCAGCGCGGCCGCCGACAGCTCCAGGAAGCCTCGGGTCCGGAGGGCCTCCTGCGACCGGCAAATGGGTCAGGGAGGAGCAGAATGCATTGCGTGGGGTGAAGAGTATGAAGGGAGCAGTACCTGGCTGTGGGCCTCTATGAAAGCCACGCAATGCTCCTGCAGCGGCCCCAGGCCAAAGGTTACGGCCACCTGCGAGCAAAATGAGGGAGGTCAGGTTGTAGACTAGAGTGGCCACATAGTCCAGCTCTGCTCACTGGGACCCACCACTGCAAGCCTGACCCCAGCCCTAACTGGGGAGGCGGACAGGACTCTTGGCCCTCCAGGTAACTAGACCCAGTGAAAGCCTTGGTACACACATGTACACACAGGTGGACTCACTCTACAACCTGCCCTTCCCTACAGGATACCATGCCACGGCCTTCAAACCCCACCTGGGGCTTAGGCTTGGCTTCTAAAGTCTACAGCCACCTATCCCCCTACCCCAAGTCCAGCTGAGAACCATTCCCCAGCCCTAGCTAGAAGACCAGCAAAGACCTCCAGCCCCTTCAACATCTGCTTCTGCACCTGGCCCAGCTGATATACCCAGGACCCCACATGTCTGGACATAGAATTCATCATATAAACATCATTGGAGTACCCCCCCACACACACACACAATGTACCCAAGTTATTCCAGGCCAGATACAGCAGGCCCAGGCTCCCAGCACCTGGGGGCCCATTTCCACACACAGAGCCAGACTCCTCCATGCCTGTCCAGCAGCACCCACCTGCAGGGCTTCACAAACCAACTCCACATCCAGCACCTTCACCACAAACTGCAGGCACAGCTGGGAACAGAAATGAATGTGGGTTGTGTGGCGATGTCCCTGCTCCAAGACACTAGTTCCACCCCACAAGCAATGAGCAGGCTTGGAACGGTGAGTCACCTAGCAGCCCCAGATGCATCCTGACCTCCCAGGCCAGAGGAGGCAGGGAATCTCGGGAGCCTGAGACAGCTAGCTCACAGGAACTGGAGACTAGCAAAACCAATCCCAGCCACCCACCTTCTAGCACATTCGCCACTAATCAAGACCAGATAAGGGCCATGCAAAATTCTCCCCTTCTTTCAGGATGCTTAGCTTCCTCCACTTGTTCCCTTCGTGACTCAAGCATACTTCTATTTTTAGCAGAAACTTGAATTTCATCCGTGACATCTTTCTCATCTCTTGACTGCTGCACTCACCTCCTGACTGACTGGTGAGTCCTCCCCACCTCTTTCAATCCCTTCTCCCCTGAGCTTCCAATTCCTCACTCCCTTACCGGAAACCTTCAGTGAATCTCCACTGCCTTCTGCTTAAAAGAAGTCCAAATGCTGAAGGGCCCTACAAGACCAGGCCCTGGCGTCCTCTGCAGTCTCATCTTGCTCTCTCCTCACAGTCCAGACACACCAAATGTCTCACTAGCCCCTTTTCTGCCTCTGTGACTAGAATGCCATCTTCCCACTTCTCCTAGGAACAAAATCCTATTTGTTCTACCAGATCCAATACAAATGTTTCCTCCTCCAGGAAGTCTTCTCCTCCTCTCCCTAGTGGCAGGACTGGAGAGGCGCCCCACCCTCATGCAACCCCCGCCTCCCAGGTTCAAGTGATGTTCATGCATCAGCCTTCCAAGTAGCTGGGATTACAGGCGTATACTACCATGCCTGGCTAATTTTATTTATTTATTTATTTATTATTTTTTGAGATGGAGTCTCACACTGTTGCCCAGGCTGGAGTGCAATGGCGCGATCTCAGCTGACTGCAGCCTCCGCCTGCCAGGTTCAAGTGATTCTCCTGCCTCAGCCTCCCAAGTAGCTGGGATTTCAGCCACCTGCCACCACGCCCAGCTAATTTTTTGTATTTTTAGTAGAGATGGGGTTTCACTATTTTAGCCAAGCTGGTCTCGAACTCCTGACCTCATGATTTGCCTGCCTCATCCTCCCAAAGTGCTGGGATTACAGGCGTGAGCCACTGCGCCTGGCCTAATTTTTGTGTTTTTAGTAGGGACAGGGTATCACCATGTTGCCCAGGCTGGTCTGGAACTACTGGGCTCAAGAGATCCACCTGCTTCAGCCTCCCAAAGTGCTGGGATTACAGGCGTGAGTCACCGCACCCGGCCTCTATCACACTTCTTATGCCACCCAGATAAGTGTTTTCAGTGTCTGTCTCCTCTCTCTCTCTGGAGAACAGGGATCAAGGCTGACATCCTTGTATTTATAGCACCAGCCATAAACACCCCCCTACCCCCACAGCACACACGGGGCAGGCATGAATGGATCCTTTTGCACACAGGCACAGATTCATGCCCTCTAACACGGAGAGATACGCATACTTCTCTCTGTGTGGGCACACATTCCTCTCCAGGCCAGAGTGTGTGTGAAACAGGGTGGGAAGTGAGCCCATGAGAGGCAAGGGAAATGAGACAGGGACCTAGCACAAAAACCCACCTCTCTCAGTTCCTCCAGCCCATACTCCACAGCCGCTGTCAGCACTTCCAGCACCTGTAGAGTGGGTGGTTGGGGGAGTGGAAGGGAGTTTCCCCTGCCCTAGGCCCACAGTGTAATGGGCAAACTCCTACCTCTGGCACCCCCCACCTCTCCCACCCAAGCCCTTGCTCAGTGGGCTCACAGAGTGGCGGTGCAGCTTGACACTGTTGGTATATAGGAACTCCAGCACTGCCAGGAAGGCCTCAGTTGGCACAGTGCTTAGCACCACAGGACTAGGCACCCCGGGGCCTGGCTCTGTGCCCAGAAGTCGCTGGAAGAAGTTGCATCTACAGGCCAACAAGCACCGATGGGCAAATATCTCCTGCTGTTCTTGACCGACCACGAAGCGAACATCACTGTGGGAGAGAGGCAGAGAGCCAACAGAGAGGAGGCCATAGTCTAGAGTGCAACTTGGGCTGTGCCTTTGTCCACTCTGGGTCTTAGTTTCCTATCCAGAATGTGAGAGACAGGGCTTAGTCCCTCCAGTAGAAGGTCTGGGACCCACAGGCCTGAGTTCTAGTCCCAGCTCTACCCAATAGTACCGTAGGCAAGAGACTTCTTATCTTTGAATCTCAGGTTTCTCACCCACGAAATGGGACAATAATCCTAAACCTCTGGTCTCGGAGGAGGTGACTACGCTTGATTACTGAGGGGCATCTGGACTAATACAAGCAAGGTTGATCCCACCTTCCCCTCTCCTCCCCAGCCTGAGCCTTGGGGTAAGGGAAGCTTCTTTTGGCTCCTCCTCCACCAGCTGCAAACTCAGCTTTTTTCAGCCTTCCTCTAGACAGGAGGGTGTGGGAGTGTAGGGTGCCGAGTGCACACTGACTGCAAACAGACAGCAGTGATGTACCATCATGAGCCAGACCACAGTTTCCATCTTCATGATCACTTCCGGCCCCAGCTCTGGACCTCTGAACAAGGCAGGTGATAGGAGGCAGATGAGGTTGGAGCCTCCTGGAGGCTCTTAGTCCCAGGTCCAAAGCCTGGAGTGTTCACATTAGCCAGACCAGACTGTGACCTCCAAAGAAGCAGGGTGGTGGAGGTCACCACCCTTTGGGGAAGAGCCCAGATCTGAGAGCATGAAGACAGAGAGCTTCATTCTAGCTCTTCTCAGCAGCTCTGCCTCCTGTAACCTCTATCCCTGGTTTCAGACACTACTGGCATCCTAGACAGCAGGGAGCAGCCAGCACCCCCAGGCTTCCTGTCAGGGATATGGCTCAATCCCTCAAGCTTTGTTCTTCTTGTGAAGCCTCAGTTCCCGGAACAGGGTCATCTGTTCCTCTTCTTCAAGCAGAGAGGTCTCAACACCAAGCTGAGTGAGCGGAAGGAGGAGGGGAATCATGACCCACCGTCTCTCAGGATTCCAGGGGCTGAGAATCATTCTCTTCTGCCAGGGGCCCAACGTCCAAAGAAGGAAGGGCTTTACCTAAGCTCACACAGCAGCTCCCAGCTCTATCCCCCAGGACCCCCACCAGCCCTGCCTCTCTCTGGCTCTCAAGGTCTCACAGACACTTAGTGACCAGTAGCCAAGTTCCACACGTGACCTTCCCACAGCCTGAGTTCACCAGGGAAGAGAGCCAAGTTCTCATTCCCAGCCTCTTCTCACCAGGGCCGCCTCAGACCTGGGGCCGGCAGAGCCATCTAAGGAAAACCTGCAGGCAGGGCCCACCCCTCACCTGTATCGTGGGTTGTTGACGAGGCTTCGGAGTGCTGCGGAAAAGGATTCAGCTTTCCCATGCACGACCAGTCCCGGGAGATCCATGGGTGAGAAGGGTTGGGGGTGGAGGAGGGGGCCTGGGAAGCCTGACCAGGCCCTAGAGCTGGTGAGAGTAGCAAGGCCCGAGAGGGAGAAGCAGGGACTTGGGAGGCCTGTTTGCTGAGAAGCTGAAGTTTAGGGGTGGAGCAGGAGAGGCCCAGGCTCCTGAAAGCATCAGGGGCCAGAGGCTTGGGGACAGGAACCAGACACGGGGAGGGGCCAGGAGAAGCCAAGGCTAGAGCGGCCTGTGGTCCTGGGAAGAGGCTGGCTGGCTGGCGGCGAAAGAGGCCCTGGCTGGGAGTCTGGCCAGGCAGCCGCCGGGGTGGGAAGCCTGTAGGTTTCCATGGAAACTGAAGCCGGCCTGAGAATAGACTCCACCCATCTCCCGGGCAAGCCCAGGGAAAACTTCAGCCCTTAGAGGGGCACTAAGCACCGTCCAAGGGTCTTAGCCCCTGAACCCCAGCCTGCCCTAGGTTCAGAATTCAAACTCCCTGCCCTCCTAACCCTTCCCTCCTCCACAGGGACACAGGGTCAAGATCCTGTTAGCCAGGCCTGGGAAACCCCCACTCAACAGGGAAAATCCTCGCCCCCATAGATGGGTTTCCAGGACCCAGACCTGGCTTGTTTGGGAGGGGACAGTCCCGTCCCTGCCATAGGGGAGTCACATGAATTGTCAGCTCTGGCAGAGGTGTCACAGCCTCTGCCATCTCAGAAATGCCTCATCGGGGAAATCTAGGTACTAGGCCACACGAGGTGTAGCCAGCTAGGGACAAGCCCCAGGACACTTGGGTCAGCAAGGGTCACGAGGCTGGACTCGGGGTTCACCGCCGTGTCACTGCCACTTTTTAAGGCCTGGTTCCTACTAGCTGAGCCAATGGGCCTCCCCTCCCCCGCACATAACCCTGAACTGAGGAAGTCATCCAAGCCCCACCCTAACTCTTCACCGGCAGCGGAAATGTTTGTCCTTGTTGAGGCTGATGGGGAGACAGAGCCATGACGTGTTCCTTCCTGTGGGCCCAGACCCTGGATTCCTGAGCCACCACCCCCGCAGCCTCAAGGTTTCCCCCATATCCTAGGCCTCTGTGACTTGTTCACAAATGGCCAGTCATCCGGCCATTCCACAGGGGGGGAAAATGAGCCCTGGCTGAAGAACCCCGGGATAGGATGAGGCCTTTCTGACCACAGCCTGGCTCTACATCTACCCCTGCTGTCCACGCTTAGGGAGTTTGCCTGAGCTCCAAGACCCTGTCGGCCGCTCTTCCTGATGACTCGGGGGCACCCACACACAGCACATGCTCACAGTAACAATGCTCTCAGGTTAAGCCAGAGCTGGATTGGAGGGAGGGATCCTGGAAGGGAGGAGTGTTTGTCCCAGCAACCCATGGCAACTCCACAACACAGGTCCTTCCCCTCCCACTTGCCCTTCAGGCCCCCACAGCCAGAGCTGTGGAGTCAGGAGAGAACTCGGAAGCCAAAGCTGCAGGTGACTCGGGTGACTGAGGGAGTTTCAGAAACAGAGGGCAGCCATCCCACAACTGATTCTGGAGGAAGTGGGATCAGAGGCCAGAGGCAGAAGGTGGAAGGGGGCTTCACAAGTCATCTGCGCTCAGCCACAGCCAGGTGTGGGGGAATCTTTGTGCCAGCCACTCTAGAGTAGATCTAGTGCAAGAGGACTGGATTCAACACCCCCAGGGCTGGGGCTGAAGGGGCTGGGTCTGTTGGTACTTCCTGGTTAGGGGTTGGAGGCACCATCACCTCCACGGTCCAGGCTGAGGCAGAGGTCCGCCTCCCCTTTTAGAGAAGTCTGGTGGAAGGGAGAAAATGCAGTCTCTAAGACTCTGAGCGCACCTGGCTAACCTCCACAGTGCCCAGGGAAGGAGCTCAGCGGACAGGGACTAGCCGAGGATCCCAGTCCCAGCAGCCTGTGTGTCTAACAGCCTTTAACCTTCTCAGCACCTAGGAACCCAGGCAGCCTGGGACTATTTGATCCACTTGTTCCAAAACACAGGTAAGAAGGGAGAAGAAGGTAAAAACTCTTGACATCACTGAGCAAGAGGCTGGGGTGGGTAGATAGATGCCCCGTGAAGGCCGCCCTGAGTGTGGGTCCTCCAGCCAGCAGGTCCATGGCCAGCAGGCCGCTGCCTCCTGGACGCCAGGAGGAGCAGAATGCCAAAGACTCCGGGCCGAAACTCTCACTGGTGCGGCCCCGAGGCCGCCTGCCCAGCATTGATGAGGCCCGACCAGCAGGTCCAGGTCCGGGACCGGCCTCACGCCGGGGCTCCATGCTGGGCCTGGTTGCGTCCTTCTCCCGCCGGAACTCCCTGGCCGGGCCAGGCGCGGGTCCTGGGGGTCGGCGGCCATCCCTGGGCCCCATGCCCCCTCTGGGCTCACGGGTCAGCTTCTCGGGGTTGCCCCTGGCACCCGCCCGTCGGGTGGCGCCCTCCTACCTCACGGAGCCGGTGCCGGAGGAGCGCTGGGAGGCTGCGTGCGCACAGCGTGCTCTGGAGGCGACGTTGGCCGCAGGGCTGCGGGACGTGTGCTACTCGGGCACCGAGGCCGGGCGTCTGGCGCAGGAGCTCTGCGAGCAGGTGCGCGTGTGCCTGCGCGAGCTCAGTCCCCCTCGCTACAAGCTGGTGTGCAGCGTGGTGCTGGGGCCGCGCGCGGGGCAGGGCGTGCTCGTAGTTAGCCGCGCACTCTGGGATGAGGCGCGTGACGGGCTGGCCTCGGCCTCCTACACCAACGCCTCGCTCTTCGCGGTGGCCACAGTCCACGGGCTTTACTGCGAGTGAGGGAGACTCCAATTCTGCAAAATGGTTTATTATCCTAGGAGGAGGCCCTCCTGGGGCTCACATCCCAATAAATAAGTGTCTGACAATAAATAAAAGTGGTCCATAAATAACGCCCCCTAGCTGGGAGCTAAGGCTCAGGCTTATCTTGGAGAGGGGGTAGGAGCCAGCGAAGACAAGCTGCCCCCAACTCCAGTAAAGCTGGTCCCTGATTCCCTGGGGGATTCAGCCCAAAGCCCCCAGTGAGGCACCAAAGGAACGGGAAGGGCCACAAAGGCAAAGGCCAGAGCCTTCCAGGCACAGGCCTCAGGCCTCAGGGCTTGGGTCCTAGGTTGGGCTGCGGTCCCGGAGCAGGCGCAGAGCATAGCGGAGTCGCTGCCGCAGGTCTGGGGAGCAGCCCAGCTGCCGAAGGTGGGAAGCGAGGTAAGTACAAGCACTACGATTTCGGGCCACAAAAGTCACAAGGAGGGGCTCCCAGCCACTGAGAATCAGCTTGGTGTGGTCCCCGTAGAAGTTCACCTGCACACAGGAGCATGACAGTGGTCAGGGCCTAGGCTCCGGGCCCAGCTTCCTCCCCAGCACCCTGGGCCTCCCAGACCTTCCCGGCAACTCCTGGATAGTCCTTTACCTGGACAGTGCCATCACTAAACAGCATGAGGAGAGCCTGATCCGTCTTGACCCACTGTAGCAGCAAGGGCGGGGCAGGTACCTCTACCTCTTCCACACTGGGCAGATCTCCACCCTGGGAGCGGGATTGGGGCAGGTCACTGATCGAGCATGAGACAGTCCCCTCGCCATTAATGTATGCCTTATCCTCTGGCTTTGAGCACCACCCCCCAGCACCAAGGGGGAATCAGAAGGGATCAGGATGTGTTGGTTTTCAGTGTGCCGCAGCTCCAGCCCTCACACCTTCATGAGGTGCTGTTCCATGTAGGAGGCGAAGTATTGCAGGATACCCAGCTGCGGCTGCAGGGCCCGGGGCACAGCACCCACGGAGAAGGAGAAGTGCTTTGTGCTGGTGGGGTTGTAGTGCACAGTCCTGGAATGGAGAGGCAATGGTCGGAGGGTGCCCTGCACCAATGCCCCTCCCCTGAGAAACCCTAGATCCCCTAGACCCCTGAGCCCAGGAGCACACACTCAGGTGCAACCCTGCTGGGTTAGTGGCCTGAATAGAAGGCACCCCATAACAGCACTTACTTTCTATTGGCTGACAGGGCCATATGTGTGCCATCGTTGAAGAGCACAGCCACACGGCGGCTGGACAGTTGATACCCAAAGCCAAACTTGTTGGAGTAGTCAACCCACTTGCTGACCCACACTAGAGGCTCTGGCTGGGCCAGGGGGGCTGGGTTATGTTCCGCTGTCATGGGAGAGGAGGGAGTGAGGACCTGCTCCTGGCCTCCCAGCCACAGAACTCCCTCCACAGCAGCACGTACCAGACCCCAGCCTTACCTGGGGGCATGAAGGCCACACAGTTTCTCAGCGCACAGAGGGCTGACTCCACCACTGTGGCCACAGTCAGACCTTCTTCAAATCCTGAAGGAGACAGGGCACTGAGATTTAGGCATCAGCCCCCCAGGACCCAGGCCAGGCCCCTCTGCTCACTCCTTCCCTCTGGTCCCCAGTCTCAGTTCCAGCAACCTCTCATCCTCCCTGGCTCCTCACCATCTCCACTGCTTGCCAGTGTCTCACGGGGTGAGCTGTCTTCAGGTGCTGTCTCTACTAGGCTGACAGGGGCTGGGCCAGAAGCTGCTGGAGCCTGGAGGGTTGGGCAGGGAAAGGGAGTGAGACAGGTCCCAAAATCCAAACCCCTGAGTCCATGGCCCAGCCCCGCCCTGGCTCCCAGGGCACTCCAGGTCAGAGCCCCATCAGGCTAGTGACACATAGCCAATTAGGCCACCACGAGGCTGGATGCTTCAGCAGCCTCTTTTATCCCCGGCTTCCCTCAGCTGCTAGGGTGGGGGTGAGTCAGGGGAACAGTGTCCACGTGAGTGCCTCACCTCTGGCCTGGCATCCTGATGGCCAATGGACGTGCGCAAGAGACCGCTCACCAAACAGGAGACCTCATCCCTCTCCTCGGCATGATTCTTACCTGGGGGTGAAGGGTGATACTGTCCTCAGTATCTGGCCCAGCCCCTCCACTTCCCACAGGGGTGACACAGAGATTGACCTCCCCAAAGACCTGTACTGCACACGCTCTCCCCACAAGTCTCCAGACACCCACACTCACATGCCCAAGACAACTGTGACAAGCTGCTCTCCTGCTCTACCCCCTCAACCCACTGACACCCAAGACTCACTCTTGTTCTTCTTTCTGCCAAAGAGGCTCTTGGTAACTTTGGCAAACAGACTCCTAGCCGGGTTGGGGGGTGTCAGGTCTGGGACTGTCACACAGCTGCTGATAGGGAGTCGATCAGGAGTGTAGCCCTAAGGAGGGGAGCCATGTGAACAGAGAATAGAGGCTCCAGGGGTCCTGTCACCTGCCCCTTTCAATCCCTGGGAATACACAGACTAGACTTAGAGGTCTGGGGAGCCACAGACCTTGGCAAAGAAGTCATGGCGCAGGATCTGGTCAATAGAGGGGCGGTCTCGGGGTAAAGCCCGAAGGATGGCGGCCAGAAGCTGCCGGGCAGGCAGTGAGAGGCTGGCAGGCAGCGTGTAGTGAACCTGCTTGATGCAGCGGTATGTCTCCTTCAGGTCAGCTGTCTCAAAGGGAGGGGTCCCGCAGAGCAGCGTGTACCTGTAGGGCAGAACCAAGGGGTCAGGAGTCAAGTGGAGGGGATGCCCCAACCACGCACCCACCACCTGTCTGCTGCTGACCCTGGTCCCTGAGACTCACATGACACAGCCCAGTGACCACACATCTGCCTCGGGGCCGTGGCCCTGTCTCAGTAGCACTTCTGGAGCCACATAGTTGGGGGTGCCACAGATGGTCCTGAAAGAGGGTGAGGAGGAGGAGAGAAGGCTGACACCTAGCCCAGCAGCTCCCCACCCCTTCCCCCACTGTGAGTCCAGACAAAGCAGCTGCCTGTCACCAAAGGCCAGAGAGCTCCTGCTTGTCCTGGGACAATGGATGCCAGGGATGGCAGCTGAGTCCCCGCCTAGCCGCCTGGCCCAGCTGCTCAGCTGCTCTTCATGGTAGGGGGAGGGCCTGACCCCCAGCTCTGTCCCCTCCTCCAGGGTCAACACAGAGAGTCCACAGCTGATCCCTTCTCCCTTCCTGCACTCCTGTCTGTCAGACAGGCATCAAGCTGTCACCTCCCATGGTCTGTGCCACACACACGCCAACCCCATAAACACTCATCTGCCACACATGCTATCTCTGTCCCACACACTCAGTGCGATGGCCACAGCAGGGTCTTCTTACACCCAGTGTCATGTCCCACCATTTCCACTCTCAGTCTGTCTCACACCCCACATGCTGCCTGTCACCTTCCCCCATCCACACACAGGGTAAGTCATGTGCCTCCAAGAATCTGTATACCCCCATCTGTCTCAGGGATTCAGGGTCACCTACCCTACCTGTGTCACACATCTATAGGATCCTCCCTCTCTCTACCAATCCCAGTAACGCAGGCTGCCACCTCCACCTTCACACATACATAAACAGCCCATCATCCCTTCCCATTTATCTTATGCCCACATCAGACAGTCACCTGGCCTCCTACATACATATGCACTGTCTGTCACATATGTCACACACAGACTCCTTTCCTCAAAACTCACTTCTTCCTCTGCTCCGGGGGCTCCAACCGGGCTGCCAGCCCAAAATCCCCCACCTTTAGTTCCATGTTCTCAGTGATGAAAAAATTTCCTAGATGGGGAAAGAGAGGTGTGTCAGATTCTTCCTTCCTCCCTCCCTCCCCAACCTCCCATCCTCAGGGCTCAGGAGTCTTACCCAACTTGAGGTCCCGGTGCAAGATGCCCCGCTGGTGCAAGTACTTAAGGCCTGAAAGGATCTGCCGCAGGTAGTAGCGCACCTCTGGCTCCAACAGGGTGTGGCGGGCCTTCCAGATGTGGGCCAGGGACTGCAGAGAACCACTGCCTCAGCCCCTGGTGGGACCTCCTTCCCCCTCCCCCTCCATCTGCGCTCCCTGTGGAAGAGACAGGGCCCAAGCTTTGGGTCTTAAGACTCTCTTCTCGGCTGGGGTGCAGTGGCTGATGCCTGTAATCCCAGCACTTTGGGAGGCCGAAGTGGGCGGATCATGAGGTCAGGAGTTCGAGACCAGATTGACCAACATGCTGAAACCCCATCTCTACTGAAAATACAAAAATTAGCTGGGCGTGGTGGCGCCCACCTGTAGTCCCAGCTACTCAGGAGACTGAGGCAGAAGAATCGCTTGAACCCGGGAGGCGGAGGTTGCAGTGAGCCGAGATCGTGCCACTGCACTCCAGCCTGGGCGACAGAGCGAGATTCCGTCTCAAAACAACAACAGAAAAGACTCTCTTGTCTCCCTCACCCTCATCCCTGCTGGAATCACCATCTTTCACCTTTCGGCTGCAGAGCTCCAGGAAAATGTAGATGTTGTCAGCGTCCTCAAAGTGGTGCGAAAAACGCACGATATGGCGGTGCTGCAGGTCTCGGTGCAGCTCAATCTCATTTAGGATCTGCGATGAGGGCGCGGGGTCGTCATCCTTCCATGGGGTTCCCAGGCCACCGTCCCCACCCCACCCCTCGCCCGCTGAGCCTAGACCCACCTTCTCACGCTGATGCGGTTTGGCGACGCGGCTCTGGGGGATGACTTTGACAGCGTAGGCGCTGCCAGTCTCTGTGTCAGTGGCCTCGTAACACCGGGCGAAGCCTCCCTGTGAAGAGGAGGCATCAGGCTGGGCGTTCCAGGGGAGGCCGAGTCTAGCCTGCGGGCGTCCCCGCGTTACGGTAAAGCGTCCACGCCTGGCTCGGCGTCAGAAAAGAGGCCGGCCGGGACCCCCACCTCCACCATCACCACCCCGCGGACGTCCCCCGGCCCACCTTGCCCAACAAGCGGCCTTTGAAGTAGGTGCGGCCGCTGCGCGGGTCCGTGATGAGGCGCCCGGGGTCTGACGCCGGTAGCCCGGCCAGCATCTCCAGCTCAGGTCCGGGCAAGGCACTCGGAGGCGGCCCGGGCCCGGCGGGGGGAGAGGGTGGGGCTGCCGCACGCTGGAAGGGGCGCGGGGACAGGAAACCGGCGGCAGGCTCCATGCGGGCGGCGCGTCGCAGCGCGGGGGCCCGGCTTCTTCTCGGTTCCGCCCGGCCCTGGCCGCGCGTGGCGCTGCCTGGATTTGCTACGCTGAGCTCGCGCCCGGGGGAGCCCAGCGTTTTTATCAATGAACGCCTGCCCCTCCCCGGCGTCTTGTCACCGAAAGTTCCGCCCCCTTCCTGGCGGCGAGTCGCAGAGAAGCCACACCCATTGCCGGCCTTACGTCACCCAGAAGCTCCTCCCCCTCCCAAAGCATTGCCAGGCCCCGCCTCCTGGCCACGCCCTGGGGCGCAGCCCGTTTGCCAGTCAGCGTGCAGGTGCGACCAGGCCGCAAGAGCCAGCTGATCCCTGTCCGTCTCCCACTCTCCTTGGCGACTGCGAGTCCCCCTCATTGGGGCCTCTGTCTTTCGGAACGTTTGCTGAAGTCCGAGTGGGACCCGGGCATCTGGAGGCGTCTCCCCAGCAACTAGATAGATCAGCGTTCTAGCCCTGAGGGGCGAGGCAGGGGCGGGGCTCGCTTTTGCCCGGGCTTCTCACCGGCACACCCCTTTCTGTTCTGTGTGCCGGACCGCGTGCGTCCCATTCCCTCGCCCGGGGCCTGGCCCAGTGCTGCCCTCTTTAGGACCTGAAAGGAAGGCACAGTCCTGGCTTGCCTGGCCAGGTTTGGGAGTCAAGCAGAGCCTGGTATTTCAAGGCTTTTACCATGCTTCCAGGCCCATCTTCCGCTGCGCACTTCTACACTCTTGAGGGGCAGATTTCGGGTTCCTGTGGGCTCCCCAATTCCCTTCCTCTGAAAATAACCCCGGCCTGGATCAGCAGCCAGAAAGTGAAGAATGGGAATTGGATTTTTCTCAAATGCTAGCCACGAGCAATGGGGCAGCTAAGTCACCGAACCATGTGGACCCTTAGATCCCTGCTCAATGCCCACCCTTCCCAGGGCCAGAGACAGAGCCCCAGGACCACAGGCTCCTGGCTTTGGCTCTCGTCTCTCTGCCCTCCCTCTGTGCCAGCCAATCAATTACTATGCCAGAAGATTTATTGAGAGCATCTGCTAAGTGCTGGACACTATCTCAAAAGGAATCAAGGTCGCAGCCCTTACTTAGTTTACATTCTGCTTGATAGAAACAGACAATAGGCAAGCAGATAAACAAGGTAATTGCAGGCTGTGAAAAGTGCTATGCAGGAAGTAAACAGAAGAGCAAATGAAGGGCCTACTTTAGAAAGAGTAGCCGGGAAAGTCAACAAGTATTTGCTGAGTACCCAAATCCTGTCAAGTTTATCTCCCAAATAGCTCTAATATCTATCCCCTTGGCTCCATCTTCCCCTCACACCCTGGCCTGGGCCACAGTCTCTCTGGTCAGGATGATTGCCACAGCTCCTTGCTGCTCTCCTGGCCTCCGTCTCATGCCCATTTCACCCCCCTCCATATGCCATTAGTGGGATCCCACCTAATCCCTCATCAGACCCATGAGGTCCAGCTTCTCCAACCTTGGACTTCATGATCACTGAACAGAGACCCAGGACAGCCTAAGACATGGAGAAATACTAGTAGCCAAGATGACTGACGGGGAGTGGGGGATAAAGGTGGCAGGAAGGCCTTAAGTGCCTGCTCAAGAGTCTCGTCTTTATCCTTACAGGTCAGCAGTCTTCCTGTGGGGAGATGGTGGCAGGGCTAGAAAGGACAAATCCCACCGGGCGTGGTGGCTCACGCCTGTAATCCAAGCACTTTGGAGGCGAAGGCAGGCGGATCACCTGAGGTTGGGAGTTCAAGACCAGCCTGACCAACATGGTGAAACCTCGTCTTTAAAAAATAAAAATAAAAAAAAAAAAAGAAAAAGAAAAGACAAATCCCCAGGGTAAATGGATCTGAGGCATTTAGAGAGTCAAAGGGGCGTATTCAATTTTACAATGTTTTATTTGTTTGTTTGTTTTTTGAGATGGAGTCTTGCTCTGTCACCCAGGCTGGAGTGCAGTGGCACAATCTCGGCTCACTGTAACCTCCGCCTCCTGGGTTCAAGTGATTCTTCTGCCTCAGCCTCCTGAGTAACTGGGATTATAAGTGTGTGCCACCACACCTGGCTAACTTTTGTGTTTTTTAGTAGAGATGGGGTTTCACCCCGTTGGCCAGGCTGATCTTGAACTCCTGACCTCAAGTGATCCACCTGCCTTGGCCTCCCAAAGTGCTGGGATTATAGGCATGAGCCACCGCACCCAACCTGCAATTTTATATTTGCAAAATGTGTCTTTATTAGTTGACCAGAGCTGCCATAAAATGCTACTAAGTGTGGCTTAAGCAACAGCAATTTATTTTCTCACAGTTCTAGAGGCTGGAAGTCTGACATCAAGGTGACAGCAGAGTATATTTCTTCTGAGGCCTCCTCTTTGGCTTGTAGATGGTCGCCTTCTCCCTCAGACTCCGCGTGGTCTTTTTCTTCTTCTTCTTCTTTTTTTTTTTTTTTCTGAGATGGAATCTTACTCTGTCGCTGAGGCTGGAGTGCAGTGGCATGATCTCGGCTCATTGCAACCTCCACCTCCCAGGTTCAGGCAATTCTCTTGCCTCAGCCTCCTGAGTAGCTCAGATTACAGGCATCTGCCATGTAATCTAATTTTTGGATTTTTGGTAGAGACGTGGTTTCACCATGTTGGTCAGGCTGGTCTCAAACTCCTGACCTCATGATCTGCCCACCTCAGCCTCCTAAAGTTCTGGGATTACCGGCATGAGCCACCACATCCAGCCCACGTGGTCTTTATCTCTGTGTGTGCACACATCTCTGTATGTCCTAATCTTCTCATAAGGATACCAGTCAGATTGGATTGCTGCCCAAACTAACAACCTCCTTTTCACTTCATTACTTCTTTAAGTACCCTATTCAAACGTAGTCACATTCTGAGGTACTGGGAGTTACGACTCAAAATACTAATTTTGAGCCAGGTGCAGTGGCTTATGCCTGTAATCCTAGCACTTTGGGAGGCCAAGGGTTGGATCATCTGAGATCAAGAGTCAAGACCAGCCTGGCCAACATGGTGAAACCCAGTCTCTACTAAAAATACAAAAATTAGCCGGGCATGGTGGCATGTGCCTGTAGTCCCAGCTACTCTGGAGGCTGAGGTAGGAGAATCGCTTGAGCCTGGGAGGCAGAGGTTCCAGTGAGCTGAGATCACGCCACTGCACTCCAGCCTGGGTGACAGAGTGAGACCCTGTCTCAAAAAAACAAACAAACAAAAATATGAATTTTGGGGCCATGCAGTGCTGGTTCATGCCTGTAATCCCAGCACTTTGGGAGGCTGAGTTGGGCAGATCACTTGAGTCCAGGAGTTTGAGACCAGCCTGGGTAACATAGTGAAACCCCCATCTCTACTTAAAAGAATACAAAAATTGGGCTAGGTGCAGTAGCTCACACCCGTAATCCCCACACTTTGGGAGGCTGAGGCAGATGGATCACCTGAGGTCAGGAATTCCAGACCAGCCAGACCAATATGTTGAAACCCCATCTCTACTAAAAATACAAAAAATTAGCTGGGCATGGTGGCAGGAGGGTGTAATCCTAGCTACTTGGGAGGCTGAGGCAGGAGAATCGCTTGAATCCAGGAGGCAAGGTTGCAGTGAGCTGAGATGGATCCAGTGTACTCCAGCCTGGGTGAGACACAGCAAGACTCCATCTCAAAAACAAAAACAAACAAACAAAAAAAAATTATCAGGACGTGGTGGCTCACACCTGTAGTCCTAGCTACTTGGGAAGCTGAGGGACAAGAATCACTTGAACCTGCCAAGTGGAGGTCGCAGTGAGCTGAGATCACGCCACTGCATTCCAGCTTGGGTGACAGAGTGAGATTCTGTCTCAAAAACAAAACAAAAATTAGCTGGACGTGGTGGTGCACCCCTTTAATCCCAGCTAGTTGGGAGGCTGAAGTGGGAGGATCCCCTGAGCCCTGGAGGTCTAGGCTGCAGTGAATCATGATCATGCTACTGCACTCCAGCCAGAGAGACAGAACTTGTCTCAAAAATATATATAAAAGACCGGCCAGGCACGGTTGCTCACTCCTGTAATCCCAGCACTGTGGGAGGCCAAGGCGGGTGGATCACCTGAAGTCAGGAGTTCGAAACAAGCCTGATCAACATGGTGAAACTCCGTCTCTACTAAAAGTACAAAAATTAGCCAGGTGTGGTGGCAGTCACCTGTAATCTCAGCTATTCAGGAGCCTGAGGCAGTAGAAAAGCTTGAACCTGGGAGGTGGAGGTTGCAGTGAGCTGAGAATGTGCCATTACACTCCAGCCTGGGTGACAAGAGTGAGACTCTATCTCTAAATAAATAAACAGGGCTGGGCGTGGTGGCTCACGCCTGTAATCCAAGCACTTTGGAGGCCAAGGCGGGCGGATGACCCGAGGTCGGGAGTTCAAGACTAGCCTGACCGCCGGGCGCGGTGGCTCACGCCTGTAATCCCAGCACTTTGGGAGGCCGAGGCGGGTGGATCATGAGGTCAAGAGATCGAGACCATCCTGGTCAACATGGTGAAACCCCGTCTCTACTAAAAATACAAAAAAATTAGCTGGGCATGGTGGCACGTGCCTGTAGTCTCAGCTACTCGGGAGGCTGAGGCAGGAGAATTGCTTGA
>PVKV010031275.1:0-21217 GCA_004027835.1 Alouatta palliata | reverse complement strand
TTTTTTTTTTTTTTTTTTTTTTTTTTTTTTCTGAGATGGAGTCTTGTTCTGTCACACAGGCTGGAGTGCAATGGTGCAATCTTGGCTCACTGCAACCTCCACCTCCCAGGTTCAAGTGATTCTCATAGCTCAGCTTCCCAAGTAGCTGGGATTACAGGTGCCTGCCACCACACCTAGCTAATTTTTGTATTTTTAGTAGAGACAAGGTTTCACCATATTGGCTGGAGTTGGCTGGTCTTGAATCCTGACCTCAAATAATCTTCCTGCCTCAAGACTCCCAAAATGCTGGGATTACAGGTGTGAGCCACTGCAATTCTCCTGCCTCAGTCTCCCAAGTAGCTGGGATTACAGGCATGCACCACCACGTCCGGCTAATTTTGTATGTTTAGTAGAAACGGGGTTTCTCCATGTTGGTCAGGCTGATCTTGAACTTCCAACCTCAGATGATCTGCCTGCCTTGGCCTCCCAAAGTGCTGGGATTACAGGCATGAGCCACCGCACCCAGCCCCTAATCACCTCTTAACTCAGCATGAGTTTGGGAGGGGACAGGTATTCAAATGATAATAATGGTGCCCCAGAGTTCCAAAGACCAAATTTTGAATAATTCCAGTTTTTAAAAAGTTTATTTTAAAAACATTGTTTTACAGACAGGATCTCACTCTACCACCCAGGCTGTTGTACAGTGGTGCTATCATAGCTCACTGTAACCTTGGCCTCTTGGGCTCAAGCAATCTCCTTCCTCAGCATCCACAGTAGCTGGGACTACAGGGGCAGCTACTATGCCAGGCTAGCATTTTAATTTTTTGTAGAGACAGAGTCTTGCTATGTTGCTCAGGCTAATCTTGAACTCCTGCCTTGATCTCCCAAAGCATTGGGATTATAGATGTGAGATATAGAGTCTGGCCAAAAAAATTTTTTTAATTGAATTTAAATTACGACCAGGAACAGTGGCTCATGCTTGTGATCTCAACTCTTTGGGAGGTCGAGGTAGGAAAATAGCTTGAAACCAGGAGTTCAAGACCAGTCCGGGCAACATAGCCAGACCCCCATCTGTATGAAAAAAAAATAAAAGGCGAGGAGTAAATTTAAACACACTTGAGGCCTGGTGCCTCACACCTGTAATCCCAGGACTTTGGGAGGCCACTGTGGGCGGATCACCTGAGGTCAGGAGTTCAAGACCAGCTTGGCCAACACAGTGAAGCGCTGTCTCTACAAAAAATACCAAAAATTAATCAGGCATGGTGGTGGATGCCTATAATCCTACATACTTAAGAGGCTGAGACGAAAGAATTGCTTAAATCTGGGATGCAGAGATTGCAGTGAGGTGAGATTGAGCCATTACGCTCCAACATGGGCAACAAGACCGAAACTCCATCTCAAACACACAAACACACACACACACACACACACACACACTCACTTAAAACAGTAGAGAAACTAGTATTGGTGGTATTTTTTTTGCAAGTTTCCTACTCACTGCTAACCAGCAAGGTTCATCTCATTCCGTCACAAGGGAAAGAATGGAAGATCCAACCTACTCAAGAACAGTCTAAGAGAAACCAATCAGCTTAAGTAGAAAAAAAAATCCTCTAATCTTATTATCTACTTACTAGTCTTACTAAACCTTTGAACACATAATCTTGTTAATTCTCAGAACCATCCCTAAGCCAGGTATATTGCCACCAGTTTACAGTTAGAAGCTATTTGCTTTACATCACACAAGTAGTGAGTGCCAAGTCTGGACAGGCACTGAAACAAATACCAGTTATTTGAAATTAAAATGAACAGGATGATGTACGCATTGCTTTTATTATACCTAGAACCATGTCGACTTGGGGGTATAGATGACCCATGTGTCAATGATGTGCTAATTTCTTTTAGTTTCTACACGACAAGAGAGAAATTATTCTTGCCCTATCTCATTAGAATATATTGGCATTCTTGTGAGTACTTGTACTTTAATTATGAACGATAACGTTATATCAGATCTAGCTCAGTCTTTGTCAGATAGCGGCAACATAAATGAGCATAGTTGTTTGATTTTGTCTTTTTTTTTTTTTTACTTTTTTTTTTTTTTTAAGATGGGATTTCACCATGATGGCCAGGCTGATTTTGAACTCTTGACCTCAGGTGATCCACCCACCTCAGCCTCCCAAAGTGCTAGGATTACAGGCCTGAGCCACCACGCCTGGCCATTTGATTTTCTCAAGTTATAAATTAACTTCCAGCAAACCAGTTTCCCTTAAAAACCAATTAAGGAACTGTCATTTATTATCTTATATGAGTATTTTGTTGTTTTTGCTTCAACATGTATTGATTTTAATGTTAATGTTACACATTTTCATAAGCTTACCTGTATGTTGTCGTTGTCGTTGTTGTTGTTGTTGTTGTTTGTTGCAACAGTCTCACTCTGTCACCCAGGCTGGAGTGCAGTGGCACAATCTCAGCTCACTGCAACCTCTGCCTCCCGGGTTCAAGTGATTCTCCTGCCTCAGCCTCCCGAGTAGTTGGGACTACAGGCGCAGGCCACTGCGCACAACTGTGGCCACCTGTTCCTCTCCTTACCACAGAGACATTTAACAAATCCCTTTCCCTGATGTTTGGTTGGTGGCTGATTTTTGCATTTTTAGTAGAGATGGGGTTTTGCCATGTTGCCCAGGCTGGTCTTGAACTACTGACCTCAGGTGATCCGCCTGCCTCCGCCTCTCAAAGTGCTGGGATTGCAGGTGTGAGCCACCGCGCCTGGCCTGCTTATTTGTGTTACTACTGCTTCCTTCTCCCTTCCCCTAAAATCTCATCCATTTTCAAGAATAGTTGGATATATAGAGGTAATTTTATATAGATGGAAGAAATGTTTTTATGTACAATTCTCATTACCCTTCATAATAACTCCTCGCGTTTGACCATTTGGGACAGAACCACATATTAGGAAATGGTTTACAAAGATGCAGTGGATACCTTAACACCTATCGATCTCTTCAGTATAATACAGATTATTTTCCATAAAATGAATTTCCTTATACTTATGCTCAAAACTTCTATCTATTCTGGTTTGCTTTGGGGGTTTGTTTATTTGTTTGTTTTTAGTGGAGGAGGGAAGAAGAGGTGAATCTCCTACAAATTTATGAAATCATCTTGAATCCCTATAGATCATTACATAAATGTAGCCAGGCATGTACGGTCAGGTAAGCACACAGGAGAAAGGAAAAGGGAGAGAAGAGAAAAATACCAGGGTAGAGAAAAGAACTGCAAGACCCAAGGGTTAGGAATAAACTAGAACCTTACTCTAAGTGACTGGACAAGTTGAAAAATAACACAAAATCATTATCAGCTATTAAAAAAAAAAAACAAGGGTTTGAGGTAAAGTGAAGTTCAATTTGTCAACAGGAAGCTGTGGGCTCTGCACTTCTATTTATACAAACATTTGCTTTTTCCATCTTGGGTTCTGCCCAGAATTTGTCGTGACTGCTGCTTCTGGCTCTGCTTGACTGGTTTTAGAGAAAAAAAAAAAAAAAGAAAGAAAAAACACAACTGTGGCCACCTGTTCCTCTCCTTACCACAGAGACACTTAACAAGTCACTTTCCCTGATGTTTGGTTGGTGAAAATAATCAAAGATAGAAGGGCTTCCGTTTTTTTTAATCGGAGTATTGCGTTTTTAATCAAGGCCTCCCTGAGCTGACAAAACTACAGTCCTGCCTCTCCTCCACTGTGCTCCTGGTGTCTTTCCATTTTACCCTAAGTTTCCAGATCCCCCAGAACCCCTTCCCCTACACTTCCCAAATTCCCTTTGAATTTGCAATTTGAGAATTCCCATCTTTTAGCTTCCTGGCTCCCCGACCCTGGTGTCAGCCTGCTGTCACTCTCTCATCCCCCTTCCCCTGGTCTGGTGCTCTTCCATCTTCCTTCCCGGTTCTTTTCAGATTCCTTTCCTTCTTCACTGTGTTACAGCAGCTTCAGTAGGAAAGGGAGAGGGATCTTAGAGATTTCCTGTGCCTTCTGACCAGGGGTAAGGTGGTTGATTAAACATCTAACTTTGGCTACAAGTATCCTGAAGCAGAAAAGGGAGGAGCTTGTGTCTAGCAACATATACTGCTGTATATGTCATCAGAGTAAGACTCAGAAGGTGGGAGACCAGCTGGGGTTTGCACTCTGCTGTGAGTCAAAACAATACTGAGAAGTGTGCATAGAACTCTATTTAGTGAGTAGGACACACTCGAATTTTCAGAATGTGTTCATCTGAGGAGAACGGAGAATTTTCTTGAATCATAAGCATGGAATATGGAAGAAGGCTCAGAGTAGAAGCAACTCAATCCGAGAAGAGAAAATAAGGGTGAATCTTTATGAGTAGGTAGATGAGGCTACTATCTTCAGGATACCAGGAAGGCATTCAATATCTAATGATGTTTTTACCAAATTCCTTAATTCTAACATTGAAGATCCATTATTTTGGTTTAAAAAAACGGCTTTTCAGGCCAGGTGTGTTGGCTCACGCCTGTAATCCCAGCACTTTGGGAGGCCGAGGTGGGCGGATCATGAGGTCAAGAGATCAAGACCATCCTGGCCAACATGGTGAAACCCCATCTCTTAAAAAAAAAAAAAAAAAAAAAAAAAAAAGGCTTTTCATTAAAAGCCATTGCTTAGCAAGGTTGTCATTTGGGCTTACCAGGAAAAGGAACATATTAGCACCTTAACAAGTAAAATCTCTCTTCCAAATCTCTTTTTTTTTTTTGAGATGGAGTCTCACTGTTGTTGCCCAGGCTGGAGTGCAGTAGTACGATCTTGGCTCACTGAAACCTCTGCCTCCCAGGTTCAAGTGATTTTCCTACCTCAGCCTCCTGAGTACCTGGGATTACAGGTACCTGCCAGCACACCTGGCTAATGTTTTCGTATCTTTAGTAGAGACAGGGTTTCATCTTGTTGGCCAGGCTGGTTTTGAACTCCTGACCTCAGGTGATCCACCTGCCTCAGCCTCCCAAAGTGCCGGGATTACAGGCATGAGCCACCGCACCCAATCTTGAATCTTCTTTAAAAAAAAAAAAAAAAAAAAGAGAGACAGAGTAAAAGTTTTCCAGATTCTTTCCGGGGAGGCAACAGGAGAGGAAACAAGATTATCAGGGACCTGAGATGGGACAGAGTAAACAACAATAACTAAGGGAAGTAATGGAATTTCCGCCAGTGGGGAGGGTACGGAGGGAAGTAGCTGGGACTAAAACAACCACCTGAAACTTGATCTGGGACCTCTCTCAGGGGAAAGTCAGAGGGGGAAATAAGGCTTTGTAAGGATGTGGAAAGAAAGGATGGAAAGATGGTTAGAATTTGTTTTACATAATAAGAAGAGTTTAAAAGTGTAGAGAACATAAGAACAAGGAGAAATGGCAACACACAGAAATTTGATCACGTAGAAGTGAGTAAATCATGAAACTTCACCAAGCAAGACTGTCACACGTGCAGGGGACAGAAAAGAAAAAGGGGGCGACATCTGGAGGAGTATAAATACATTTGGAGTGCTGGGGAACCGACAGTAAAGTTGTGGAGTGAAGGAAAGAATAGACGGTAGCAGAAGAGAGACATTTGAGCGATATTGGCATTCATTTTTTTTTTTTTTTTTTGTGACAGTCTTGCTCTGTCACTCAGACTGGAGTGCAGTGGTGAGATCTCGGCTCACTGCCACTTCCGCCTCCCAGGTTCAAGTGATTCTCCTACCTCAGCCTCCTGAGTAACTGGGATTACAAGCACCTGCCACCATGCCAGGCTAATTTTTGTCTTTTTAGTAGACACGGGGCTTCAGCTTCACCACGCTGGCCAGGCTGATCTCGAACTCCTGACCTCAGGCGACCCTCCCACCTTGGCCTCCAAATGTGCTGGGATTACAGGCGTGAGCCACCGTGCCCGGTCAATACTCATTTTTTAAAATGGAATAAAAGTGCATAAATTCATGCCTTTTTTTTTTTTTTGTAAAAATAAAAGAGGAAAAGAACCAGAACAAAAGATATTTTATTCTGAGAAATACATTGGGAAAAAGTATTTAAAAATGTTTAATTTGGAACATACATAATACTGGAATTGAGGTGCTGTCTGATGGAAATGTTGCAATGTGGAGTAGGCGGGTCAAGTTCATGAAGAGATTCTTAAAATGATTCTTGAAAACTGTGCGTACAAGGTTTCTCTAAAGAGGCTACCATATGAACTTAGTGTGTCTGTCCAAATGAGTACATTTAATTCTAGAGACTGTAAGGAGTAGAGATTATATGCTTTTGGGGCTTTTTCTAGCATTTCTTTGTAATCAGTTGTACAGATCCCATTAAACTAAATTGTTTCTTAACAGCAAGAATCTGATCATTTAACTAGTTTTCTCAGCAATATAAAAGGAATACAACCTCCACTGTCATATGTAACTTGTCTCCTAGTTCCTGTTTGAATTCCATTGGTTTTTATAGAAAGTTGTTGAGTTTTTCAGACAGGATTCATATTATATAATTTGTCATTTGTTGTAATGATATTTTGTTCTGTTAAATTGTGGATTGCTATCCTTACCTAGGATAAAGCAGATATGGTTGGTGTGAATTAGACTGTATCTAAGCTTCAAGAAATATGAATAATGCATTTAAATCCAGAGAATCATAGAATTAAAAGAAATCTCAGAATTATATATATATAATTTTTTTAAAAAAAATTTTTCTGAGATGGACTTTCACTCTTGTCACCCAGGCTGGAGTGCAATGGCAAGCAATTTTGGCTCACTGCAACATCTGCCTCCCAGGTTCAAGTGATTCTCCTGCTTCCGCCTCCCTAGGAGCTGGGATTACAGGCTCCCACCACCATGCCCAGCTAATTCTTGCATTTTAATAGAGAGAGGGTTTCACCATGTTGGCCAGGCTGGTCTCAAACTCCTGACCTCAAGTGATCCACCTGCCTCAGCCTCCCGAAGTGCTGGGATTACAGGTGTGAACCACTGTGCCCGGAAGAACTAATATAAATTTAACCTTCTCATTTTAAAGATCAGGACATTAAACCGGGACCTAATGAAGGAAAATGACTTATGCAAGGCTGCATGGTGACTTCTAGAGCCAGGATAACAATGTGGGTTGTCTCAATATTGTGTTTCTTTCACTCTTTCATATTAACCATTAGGCAGACTTTCTGTCTGCCTATTAAAATTCAAGCCTGAATGCCCTTCTTAGCCCCAATTAGGATATTCCAGAAGCCATTTGCATAGTAATTCTACTGTGCACTTGGTAAATCATGAGGATGAACGGAGTCGTAACTCAAAGAAATGCCAAACAATGGTATGGTTTCACATGAAGTTGTCTAATTTGCTTTGTGGAGGTGGGTTAACCCCAGTGCTACCATAAACGAATCAGTAAATGAGACTTACTTTCCAGCCTTACTTCCCAACTGGACAACTGCATGAAAAATTGAACAGGGAATTATGAGTCCAAGTTCTATATCGGGCATAGTCCTCATGCTTTAGCCTCCGCCTCTGAGCTTAGCAGATGACATTTTGCGTCCTTATATGTTGCTAGTAGGATTGTGTAATTCTTAGCTATGTTGCAGAGTCTTTCAGGACTACAAAAATTACTATGATCTGTCTCATAAGGAATACTTGCCAGCCAAATTTTCAGGCAAGCCAGCAAAATAGTTAAAATAAGAGTAAAGAGGAACATGTAAATATGGGGAGTTAATCTAGGAAACTCTTGTGAGGAAAATAAATGAAGTTACATGGTTAGCCAAAATAGACAAGGATAACTTCTTCAATCCTAAGATTTATATCAGACAGATTCAATAGTAAAGATAATTAGCCTAAAGTTTATCCTCCCTTGAAACTGTATATAGAATGTTTGCATATAAGCCATATAGTCATCATCTATTCACTATGTCTATGATATTGAAAAGCAGCAAATTTATGCAATAATATAGACTTTGTATTTTAAGTGCTAAAAAATGAGATCAATGTTATCAGTTTGGGTGAAAAATTAGAGAGTAGGGGTAAAAGCTGGACGTTGCAAAAGGACTGGTTTAAGAAATACTGTCTATGGGTTAGCTGTCAATTGTTGGAGAAGGAGATTCTCCTTCTTCTCACCCACATATTTTTTTCTTCTTTCCTCTTTTTTGATGATCACAGACCATTGGGTTTCTGCGAATCCACATTTTCACAGGGATTAAGTAGGAAGTAATTGGAGCGACGGAGTCTCCTAGGGGGCAGACCAACCATCTGACGGCAAAGTTCATCTAGAAGAGAAGAAGAACATGACGGGAAGAGAACGCAGGAAGATAACAGAGGCTCTTGTTTTAAGGAACAGAGAAAACTTTGCAGTGTGGTGTAGTGTAAAGGTTGGAGAGAAAAAGATCTGGCTTTCAACCGGCTCTGCTACTTACTCTAGCTATTTACTGCTTCCTAGAAAGTTTCTTAAATTTTGTAAACCTCACTATCCCTTTCTGTAAAATGAGAATTAAAATACCTACCTCAACAGTGTCTTTCTGAGTATTAAAATGAAATCATGCATGCAAAGAACCTAGCACAGATGACCAGTAAATGTTAGTTTCCTTTATATATCCAGCTGCCAATTCTTCTAATCATGGACGTATTAAATAGAAAAATGAGGTCCAATCATTCAGTATACATTTACATGCTTACTATGGGCAAATAGCTAACTTTAGTAAATCCCCCGAGATACTTGAAAGTGCCTAGAGTCCCAAATACTCATCCTCAGTCTCAAGGTGCTTCCCTTGCAGGTGGCTTGCACAAAGCCAATGGGGGCATACAGCAAGTTTCCTTCTGCGAAGTTAACTACAGCTCTTACTCAGGAACTCAGCACAAAGCGGGCTGCTGAGTCAGAAATGGCTTTGTCTGTGGTGTCTTCACCAACCACAGCCATCATTCGGGGCTGGCCACGGGGAAAGTGAGAGGTATCTTTGTTCCCACCATGTAAAGTCTATAACCACACAGTTTAGGTCCTTTTAATTGGTTCTATAATATATTTCTACCTTCTTCTACCTGAAATGTCACAGTAAGAAATGTACATTGTTCCTGGAATTGGTAAACTATGTGTAACGTACCTGATTTCTAAATGTCCCATCTATTTTTTATTCATAGGCCCTATCCAAACCTTATTGTCTCCAAATTAGTGCGTGGGCGTGTGCGTGTGTATGTTTTATTTTGAATTATGAATATGGTTGCGGACTAGCAGAGTCTATTATCTGTAACGGCTGATTTGAAATTTTCCCTAGAACCCCAGTGAATGATCTTTAAAATAGCTGGAGTGGCCGGGCGCTGTGGCTCACGCCTGTAATCCCAGCTCTTAGGGAGGCAGAGGCGGGAGGATAGCTTGAGCCCAGGAGTTCAAGACCTGCCTGGGTGATATAGCGAGACCCCGTTCTCCACAAAAAGGAAAAAAACAAAAAGACAAAAAAAAAAAAAAATAGCCTGGAGTGTCAGAAAGCTCTCTAAATAAGAGAAACTGTGGGGTTACAATCTAGTAGGAAAGGGATCTAGGGGTACTTTTCTTAGGGTTGTGTTTCTGTATCAAGTACACTGCTTTACATAGATTGTTTATTTGGGATAACTTCCAGCAGGAGCTGATGGAATCTAAGGGGATAGCCTGAACACCTCCTCCAATACCAGACTTTGGATATATTAATGTCATATCCCTATTTACCCCTCTCATAACTGCTTTTCCCAAATAAACACCCAGACATCATCTTACCTTTCATAGCTTCGTGTTCCTTACAGACAAGACGGGAGCAGATCTCCTTGTTGACAACGTAGGTACGTCGAAACCTGCAGATGTCCCAGTGTCATAGGCAAGGAAGGAGACGGAAGAAAGCCTTGAGAGAAGCACTAACCTGGGTCCGGGATGCCTCTTCAGCTCTCGTATTCCCCGCTTTCCCCTATCTGCTCTTCCCCAGATGAGTTTCCTTAAGTATTTCAGACATTTTCCCCCCACACACTGGGGGAAAATAGGGGAGGGAATGGTATTAATGACTCTTTTTTTTAATTTTCATTTCAATAGTTTTTGGTGTACAGGTGGTTTTCGTTTGTATAGATGAGCTCTTTAGTGGTGATTTCTGAGGTTTTGGTGCACCTGTACCTGTCAGTGTACACTGTACCCAGTATGTAGTGTTTCATCCCTCATTCTTCTCCCACCCTTTCCCCTGAGTCCCCAAAGTCCATGATATCATTCTTACGCTTTTGCCTTCTCATAGCTTAGCTCCCACTTATAAGTGAGAAGAGACAATATTTGGTTTTCCATTGTTTAGTTACTTCATTTAGAATAATGGCTTCCAGCTCCATCCAAGTTGTTGCAAAGACCATTGTTTTCATTATTGTTCTTAGTGACACTTCGCCCACTCCACCTAGAGTCAGGCTTAATATTCCTCCCCACTATTTTCTACCTTAGAGTTAGGTTGCTTCTGCCTCCTCCTATCAGGTAATTAATGGAGCATGCCAGTGTTTCCCTCATGACTCCTCTTCCTCCAGCCCTCACCTTCACCCACCTTCCAAGTTCTATTACTCTGCCTATTCTTTGTATACCTCAGCCCGGACTCCAGGTTCTAGTTGGCACATTCAGGAATAACTAGGAGGGTTGTGCCAACAACTTTGGCCCCATTAAAGTTTGCAGTTTCATAGTGGGTGCTCATTACATAGTTACCAACACAAAAACACTACCGTGGAAGATGCTTTTTGGGCATCCTGGGATCCCTTACCTGATGAAGCATGACTGATGAATGCATAGTTGAATTGGCCGACGCACAGAGTAGAGCCTTGTGCAAGTAAATTTCTCATCCCAGCACTCTGAAGAAGCCCAACACAAAAAATAAAGAGGTCCAAATGGAAGCAGCATAAACAAAGGATTAAAGGAATTGGGAAAGAGAGTTAGAGTAGGAAAAAAATAAAGAGTCATCTCTGCAGAGAATCATTATAAATTGGGCTACATTCCTTTCTGCTTGCCAAAAAACAGAGCAAGAGGAAATTGACTAAATGAAGTTTTGGTGCTTCCCTACTTGGAAGCAGAAGTGGATAAAATAATCTCTGGGAGCACTTCTAGGGATAAAGTCTTTCTAGGATTATCCAATATAAAATAGGCTGGGCGCAGTGGTTCATGCCTGTAATTCCAGCACTTTGGGAGGCCGAGGCGGGTGGATCACTTGAGGTCAAGAGTTTGAGACCAGCCTGGCCAACATGGTAAAATTCTGTCTCTACTAAAAATACAAAAATTAGCCAGGAGTGGTGGTGCATGCCTGTAACCCCAGCTACTCGGGAGACTGAGGCACGAGAATTGCTTGAACCTAGTAGGCAGAGGTTGCAGTGAGCTGAGATTATGCCACTGCACTCCAGCCTGGGTGACAGAGCAAGGCTACATCTCAAAAAAAAAATTATATATATATACATATATATATAAAATGACTGATGAATGCATTGTTGAATTGGCCAATACTGAGCATCAGCACAACAATATATATATTATGTACATTTATATATATTATATCTATATATTATATCTATTTAATATATATAACAATATATATTTAATATATAACTATATATATTAAATATATATAACAATATATGTATTTAATATATATAATATATATTTAATATACATATAACAATATATATTTAATATATATATGACTATATATATATTTATACATAAATATAAGTGCTGATAATCCCATTCTGAATAAATGAAATTTCTTAGGCAGGTTGCTATTTCTCTGTTCCAGTGGTTTTCAACCCTAGCAATGTATCAGGATTATCAGTACATTAGGAAAGCAATTTTAACCATGACATCTATGGTCATATGGAGTCCTTGCAGTTAAATTGATTTCACTTCCCAAGCCACTAACCACCAAATAAAGTCCAAGGGTATTTTAGGGAGACGGCTATCTGGGGACCATGCAACATTCATTCCGTTCTTTCCTCATGATTTTTATGAAAGATGCTCACCTAAAAAAAAAAAAAAAAAGGAGTAAGAAAGTGAAGAATACTAATACTCTGAGAAATAATTGGAAGTAAACTAGAAGATGTACCAGGTATCCCCCAAAGAACAAGGAGCTAAGGAATCCACAGGAAGAGAAAACACATAAGATGACATGCAAGCAGCAATCATACCTGCAGTGGTATTTTTCTCACTGGGGGAGGCTGAAAGGCAGAAATTTTGTTCCATTATTACCAATTCTAGAAGTTACTACCGATGTAATTGCCATGCTGCCTCACTTGGGTCCTGCTTGGAGTCCCATAAATAGGGAGCAAATTAATGTATAACTCTTAGCAACTTCTAAAAGAAAACCTTACTGGGCTGATTTGCTCCACAAAATTGAATAGATTAGGAGGGAGGATGGGATTTTTTTCCTTTCTCTTTTCCTTTCTAAAGAGTTGAGAAATTCAATGTATTGTGAGTATCTCTGTATTGTTGACGAGAAGCAAATTTAGCAGGAACACAAGCCAAAGAGCTGTATGCCCAGAGGAGCCTCTTTTAGAACTTAGGAGAGAAAAGATTATTATCCTGTACAAGCTCTTCGTTAAAAGGGAAAATTTGGCCGGGCGCGGTGGCTCACGCCTGTAATCCCAGCACTTTGGGAGGCCGAGGCGGGTGGATCATGAGGTCAAGAGATCAAGACCATCCTGGTCAACATGGTGAAACCCCATCTCTACTAAAAATACAAAAATTAGCTGGGCATGGTGGCACCTGCCTGTAGTCCCAGCTACTCAGGAGGCTGAGGCAGGAGAATTGCTTGAACCCAGGAGGCGGAGGTTGCGGTGAGCCGAGATCGCACCATTGCACTCCAGCCTGGGTAACAAGAGCGAAACTCCGTCTCAAAAAAAAAAAAAAAGGAAAATTTATTTTCTGTAGATTACATACATCATCATGAATTCTTTTGATAAAAGTTGTTGGGTAAAGAATAATGAGGGTCAGCTGGGCATGGTAGCTCACATCTGTAATCCCAGCACTTTGAGAGGCCGAGGCGGGTGGATCATTTGAGGTCAGGAGTTCAAGACCAGCCTGGCCAACATGGTGAAACCCCATCTCTACCAAAAATACAAAAATTGGCTGGGCGTGATGGCTCACACCTGTAATCCCAGTACTTTGGGAGGCCAAGGCAGGAGGATCCCAATGTCAGAAGTTCAAGACCAGCCTGGCCAACATAGTGAAACCCCGTCTCTACTAAAAATACAAAAATTAGCTGGATGTGGTGGCATGCACCTGTAGTCCCAGCTACTTGGGAGGTTGAGGCAGGAGAATCGCTTGAACCTGAGAAGCAGAGGTTGCAGTGAGCTGAGATCACGCCATTGCACTCCAGCCTGGGAGACAGAGTATGACTCCATCTCAAAAAAAATAAATAAATACAAAGAAAATTTTTTAAAAATACAAAAATTAGTTGGGTGTGGTGGCATGCACCTGTACTTCTACCCCTTATCTTCCAAAACATGTGTTTAAACTTTTATCTTGCCTTTACCCATCAAGTCTTGAAACTTTGAAAGAAAGATTAGCACAGTTCCTGCTTGTTGGGTGTTCAACAATGTCATCAGTTTGAATTGAACTACTGGAAAAATGTGCCACATAAACTGTCATCCTGTCTATTTAGGATCCTTCGGCAGCTGCACAGCATCCAGAATGGGCTCTGGAGAAAGCCTCGAATGGCCCTGATGGCACTGGGGTCCCAGATCTGAACTCACCCAAGTCATCCGTGGAAGGTGCAATATCAGCCAGAACTGGAAAGACACAAAACAGCAGGTATGAGGAGAGCTTCGAATTGCAAACATAAGGCAGAGTAAGGAAAGGGAGAAAGGAAATACCATGGCAAGGGCAAGGCTATGCCTGGGTTTGTGTTTTATGTATAAGGGAATATAACTAATTGAAATAATTATGAAATTTTTTTAAGAATAGTAGTCCTAGGCCGGGTGCAGTGGCTCACGCCTATAATCTCAGCACTTTGGGAGGCCACGGTGGGCAGATCACGAGGTCAGGAGTTCGAGATCAGTCTGGCCAACATGGTGAAACCCCATCTCTACTAAATATACAAAAAATCAGCAGGGCATGGTGGTGCGCCTGTAATACCAGCTACTTGGGAGGCTGAGGCAGGAGAATTGCTTGAACCTAGGAGGCAGAGGTTGCAGCGAGCTGAGATCTCTCCACTGCACTCCAGCCTGGGCATCAGAGCAAGACTCAGTCTCAAAAAAAAAAAAAGTTAGTCCCAGGTGGGATGCAGTGGCTCACACCTGTAATCCCAGAATTTTGAGAGGCTGAGGTGGGTGGATCACTTGAGGTCAGCAGTTCTTTAAGACTAGTCTGGCCAATATGGTACAACCCCATCTCTGCTAAAAATACAAAAATTAGCATGGTGGTGGGTGCCTGTAATCCCAGCTACTCAGGAGGCTGAGGCAAGAGAATCACTTGAACACGGGAGGCGGAGGTTGCACGACCACACTCCAGCCTGGGCTACAGAGCTAGACTCTGTCTCAAAAAAATAAACAAAAAGAAAAGAAAGAAAAAAGAAAATCAGCACTGTCCCTGTGACAACACTCTCACAGCATCTCTATCCAAAGACAAAAGCAGCCTAGGGGAGGTGGCTCACACCTGTAATCCCAGTGCTTTGGGAGGCCGAGGCCAAGTATTCAAGACTAGCTAGGCTGACATGGTGAAACCCCGTGTCTACTAAAAATACAAAACTTAGTCGGGCATGGTGGTGGATGCCTGTAATCCCAGCTACTTGGAAGGCCAAGGAATGAGAATTACTTGAACCCCTGAACCCAGGAAGTGGAGGTTGTCATGAGCTGAAATTGCACCACTGCACTCCAGCCTGGACAACAGAGTGAGACTCCCTCTCAAAAACAAACAACAACAAAAAAGATAAAAGCACAGAATAAATTCAAGAGCTGGAATAAATATTGTGAGTATTAACAAGAACTATGCCATTTTTTAAAAGAATTTACAGTAAATCTTACCTGTTTCATCTGTAGCGGGATCATTCACCAGATCTGCAAAGACACACGAGAAGGAATGAAAAAGTTTCAGTTGAGGCCGGGCGCGGTGGCTCACGCCTGTAATCCCAGCACTTTGGGAGGCCGAGGCGGGCGGATCACAAGGTCAAGAGATCGAGACCATCCTGGTCAACATGGAGAAACCCTGTCTCTACTAAAAATACAAAAAAATTAGCTGGGCATGGTGGCGCGCGCCTGTAGTCCCGGCTACTCGGGGGGCTGAGTCAGGAGAATTGCTTGAACCCAGGCGGCGGAGGTTGCAGTGAGCCGAGGTCACGCCACTGCACTCCAGCCTCGCGCCTGGTGACGGAGTGAGACTCTGTCTCAAAAAAAAAAAAAAGTTTCAATTGAGAAAAGTAGCTAAGGAAAGCAGGATAAAGCAATGATAATTTCAAAGGATGCAAGAAAAGCTGAAGTGAAAGCATGTGGACTCAGGCAGATAAGGGACTATCACAGAAAGAAATGCAAGAGGGAATAAGATTGGGCATGGGTGACCAGGCGTGGTGGCTGACGCCTGTAATCCCAGCACTTTGGGAGACCGAGGCAGGCAGATCACAAGGTCAGGAGATTGAGACCATCCTGGCAAACATGGTGAAACCCTGTCTCTACTAAAATACCAAAAACATTAGCCAGGCGTGGGGGCACACGCCTGTAGTCTCAGCTACTTGGGAGACTGAGGCAGAAGAATCGTTTGAATCCCAGAAGTGGAGGATGTAGTGAGCCAAGATCGCACCACTGCACTCCAGCCTGGGTGACAGTCTGAGACTGTCTCAGGAGAAAAAAAAAAAAAAAAAAGATTCGGCATGAGTACAGAGATGCTGGCATGTAAGGTGATATCAGAGCTCTGCATGAGCTCAAAGCACTCATCAACCCTTTTAAAGTCTTTATTTTTCTTTATATAGACATAGCCCTCAATCCATCTATCCCAATAAAACAGCAATTTTTTTTTAAAGTGTAGCTTACTAGGATCTTCTGTGAAAGTTTCTGGAGTCACTGGAGTCACGTCATCTGAAAAGAAAATTAGAAAGCATTTTCTGAGAATCTCTGCCCCCTGCCAGCCTTGCACTTCCATGAAGTTAAATTGTGCAGCATAGTGCCCAGCGGAGTTGAGTATCCCACAGTTGGTTTTCCTTGATTGCGTACTACAATCACAATCCTTGGATGACTTCTTTGCAAAACTTACTTAAAATGAAATTGGCTATACCAAAGACATTGTAATGTTGACATTCATAACTCTGATATCATTGGGTATAAATTTGCTGATATGCTTATGAGTGTTCATAAAAGGTAGTATTAATTTTTTTTTAAGAGCCTCACTCTGTCACCCAGGCTGAAGTACAGTGGCCAATCTTGGCTCACTGCAACCTCCGCCCAGGTTCAAGCGATTCTTGTGACTCAGCTTCCCGAGTAGATGGGATTACAGGTACACACTACCACGCCTGGCTAATTTTTGTATTTTTAGTAGAGATAGGGTTTCACCATGTTGACTAGGCTGGTCTTAAAACTCCTGACCTCAAGTGATCCACCCAGGTTGGTTTCCCAAAGTGCTGGGATTGCAGGCGTGAGTCACCGCACCCAGCCGTGTTGATGGTTTTCTGATGCTCATTGAGAAGTGAGGTGAAAATGGAGAGGGAAAATGCCAATGTAATTAGAGAATGGTTTGCATTTGATCACTGGAAAGTAAAGGCAGGAGGCAAAGAAATAAAAATGGTCCAGGTCTTAAGGTGGAATCTATTATATTAGGATAAACTGAGAAAACTATTTCTGAAACCGCAAATAACAGCACTTTCTAAAACCAATGGTCTCTACTTTAAAAAGCAAAATAACAAAGCAGTATTAACGTTTACTTTTATTTTCTATGTATAAATTATATTGTATGTATTTAAGGTATCCACCATGACATTTTGATAGACGTGTATAAAGTGAAATGGTTACTACAGTCAAACAAATTAACATATCCATATCCTCACTAGTTTTCTTTTTTGTATGTGTATAGTAAGAGCACCTGAAATCTACTCTCTTAGCAAATAACATTTAAATATTTAACAAACAGGACCAGCGCAGTGTCTCACGCCTGTAATCCTAGCACTCTGGGAGGCCCAGGTGGGCAGATCATCTAAGATCAGGAGTTCAAGACCAGTCTGGCCAACCTGGTGAAACCCCGTCTCTACTGAAAATATAAAAATTAGCCAGGAGCCGGGCGCGGTGGCTCACGCCTGTAATCCCAGCACTTTGGGAGGCCGAGGCGGGTGGATCACGAGGTCAAGAGATCGAGACCATCCTGGTCAACATGGTGAAACCCCGTCTCTACTAAAAATACAAAAATTAGCTGGGCATGGTGGCAAGTGCCTGTAGTCCCAGCTACTTGGGAGCCTGAGGCAGGAGAATTGCTTGAACCCAGGAGGCGGAGGTTGCGGTGAGCCGAGATCGCGCCATTGCACTCCAGCCTGGGTAACAACAGCGAAACTCCGTCTCAAAAAAAAAAAAAAAAAAAAAAAATTAGCCAGGTGTGGTGGTATGCGTCTGTAATCCCAGCTACTCAGGAGGCTGAGACAGGAGAATCACTTGAACCCAGGAAGCAGAGGTTGCAGTGAGCCAAGATTGCGCCATTGCACTCCAGCTTGGGCAACAAGAGTGAAACCCTGTCTCAAAAATAAAATGAAATAAAATAGAATAAAATAAAATATAATAATAAAAGAATAAATAAATACTAAGCAAACATTCCATCAGCAATTACCCTTCAATGTAAATAGTTTATATTCATAATCCATTCTACCCACTAGGGGTCAGCAAATTCACATAGTTTCCTTTAACTTTTTTTTTGAGACTGACTCTCACCCTGTCACCCAGGCTGGAGTACAGTGGTGGCATGATCTAGGCTCACTACAACCTCCACCTCCCGGGTTCAAGCAATTCTCCTACCTTGACTTCCTGAGTAGCTGGGACTACAGGCATGCACCACCATGCCCGACTAGTTTTTGTATTTTTAGTAGAGATGGGGTTTTACCATGTTGGTCAGGCGGATCTTGAACTCCTGACCTCAAGTAATCCAACCACCTTGGCCTCCCAAAGTGCTGGGATTACAAACATGAGCCACCACGCCCAGCCTGATTTCTTTTTTCAACTTCAGATTATATTAATAAATGTCAGGTGTACATCTGATGAGAACATACATTTTTATAAAGCATGTCAGAGTTACAGCTAATTGTAAAAAAGGTGAAATACACATAAAGCATTTCGTAGGAGTTTCCCTTGCTTACTTCATCCTTTTTTCTAAATTCCAGATAGAAATGCATCAGATTTGGCCAGGCTTTGGTGGCTCATGCCTGTAATTCCAGCATTTTGGGAGGCCAAGGCATGCAAATCACTTGAGGTCAGGAGTTCAAGACCAGCCTGGACAACATAGTGAAACCCCGTCTCTACTAAAAATACAAAAATTAGCTTGGCATTGGTGGTGTGTGCCTGTAGTACCAGTTACTCAGGAAGCTGAGGCAGGAGAATCAATTGAACCCAGGAGGCAGAGGTTGCAGTGAGCTGAGATCGTGCCACTGCACTCCAGCCTGGGACAAAGCAAGACTCTGTCTCAAAAAAAAAAAAATTCATCAGGTTTGACCAAAAAAAGCCTCTTAACCTTTAACACTCATTAGAGGCTTTCTTCTTTCAGACTCCTTTTTTTTTTAACCCGAATGTCATTGATTAGGAGAACAGTCTTTAGTAAAAGGAATCCAAGTCTGTTCCAATCCCACAGGCTATTTGAAAAACCACTAATCTGAATCATTCCAGAGACTGCAAGAGAGGAGTAGAGCTTCTCCTGGGTGTAGCCCAATCCTTCCCAGTTCCCTTTCTCCAGAGGCCTAGCTATGTTCCAGTCCAGCATTCACAGAAACAGGAGCAAAGCGATGGGAGAACAGAGGGCTTAAGAACGTATCCTAGCTGCCTCTGGGATTTCAGGGCAGAGTACTGCTTTTCTGCATATACCTGTTTAACCGACTTTTCCAAGAGCTATCACCATATAAATGCTTTATCTGGTATTCATGAAGTTCTCTTAAGAGAAATATTAACATATTTTCTTTTCCTCTTCTTTTTTTTTTTTTTTTTTTTGAGACAGAGTCTCACTCTGTCACCAGGCGCCAGGCTGGAGTGCAGTGGCGCGACCTCAGCTCACTGCAACCTCCGCCGCCAGGGTTCAAGCAATTCTCCTGCCTCAGCCTCCCAAGTAGCTGGGACTACAGGCGCGCATCACCACACCCAGCTAAGTTTTTTGTATTTTTAGTAGAGACAGGGTTTCACCATGTTGACCAGGATGGTCTTGATCTCTTGACCTTATGATCCGCCCGCCTCGGCCTCCCAAAGTGCTGGGATTACAAGCATGAGCCACCGTGCCCGGCCTCTTTTCCTCTTCTTTTTTGAGATAGAGTCTCACTCTGCTGCCCAGGCTGCAGTACAGTGGTGCCATCATAGCTCATTTGCAGCCTCGAACCCCCCAGCTCAAGCAGTACTTCCACCTCAGCCTTCTGAGTAGCTAGGACAACCGGCAGACTACCACACCTGGCTTAAAAAAAAAAAAAAAAACAGGATCTCAGGCCAGACACAGTGGTGCAAGCCTGTAATCCCAACATTTTAGGAGGCAGAGGTGGGTGGATCACCGGGGGTCAGGAGTTTGTGACCAGCCTGACTAACATGGTGAAACCCGGTCTCTACTAAATACAAAATATTAGACGGGCCAACATAGTGATACCCTGATCTCAAACTCACGGCCTCAAGTGATCCTCCCACCTCAACCTCCCAAAGTGCTTGGTATTATAGACGTGAGCCACCACACCAAGCAAGACAATTCATCATACTTTATGATATTTCTACTAGAAAATCATCTAAAGTCATAACACAAGACTGGTTTCTAACCAGCCCAGAAAAATGGATTCCGATTTTCAGTTTTTTTGGTGCTGAAATCTGATCTAGATTCAGAAACTCTGGGATTCAGATATTTTTAACAACAGAAAAGAAATATTTTTATATGTTTATTTTCTGTGCCAGGACCCACTGCAAGAAAATTATATTTTATATGTTTATGTTTTACATATTTCCATATATGTATACCCTGGTATACATAAATGGAAAACTAAGAAAAGTTCTATTCAAGTTTTATGAAATAATACTTTACTCTTGCAAAGCACATGCAATGCATCCTGGTATATTTGTTTTGGTCTTTCTTAATTCATTTTAAAAACTAATACCAGTTGTGACCCCCTAAATTGATTTTATGACCCCATTAATAGGTTGCGTACTGCAGTGGTCTGTCCTCTAACTCTCCTGGGATCGGAGAAATAAAGAGATAAATCATAATTATGTTAAATGCCCTGAGGCAGAATGGAGTTTTCTTCATCAAGCTGAAGAAAATTGTCCTTTAGGAGTCATACTTTTCGGATTTTTGTTATGGAGAATGGTGTCAGAAAAAAAAAAAAAAACCTAAAAAGCAGAAAAACCAAAAAAATACCTTTTGGGTTTTACCTGGTTGTGCTACAATTTCACTTAGTACTGACATGACTTCTTTTTTTCCAATTTTTTTGAGATTTTTTTTTTTTTTTTTTTTTTTTGAGTCAGTCCCACTCTGTTGCCCAGGCAGGAATGCAATGGCATGATCATGGCTCACAGCAGCCTCAGCCACCTAGGTTCAAGCGATTCTCATGCCTCAGCCTCCTGAGTAGCTAGAACCACAGGTATGTGCCACCATGCCAGGCTATTTTTTTTTTTTAAGAGATGAGGCCTCCCTATGTCGCCCCAGTTGGTCTCGAACTCCTGGCCCTGCTAACTCAGGCTCCCAAAGTGCTAGGATTATGGGCATGAGATGACTTCCTACCCTGTCTTTCATTTTTCCACAGTTACATGGAGTAAGGAATGCTTTTTGTAAGGACTAAGGGCATTTTCTGAGTAAGCTAGGAGATGTGTAGAGAAGAGTGAAAACAGAAATGGGTATAGAGGAGGTCTTGGGAAGGTGTTTCAGTAGTCTGAAAACACACACACAAGAAGCTTTTGGGCCGGGCGTGGTGGCTCACGCCTGTAATCCCAGCACTTTGGGAGGCCGAGGCGGGTGGATCACGAGGTCAAGAGATCGAGACCATCCTGGTCAACATGGTGAAACCCTGTCTCTACTAAAAATACAATTATTAGCCGGGCATGGTGGCACGTGCCTGTAGTCCCAGCTACTTGGGAGACTGAGGCAGGAGAATTGCTTG
>PVKV010031274.1:0-21220 GCA_004027835.1 Alouatta palliata | reverse complement strand
ATCTATGAGTGAGAATATGCGGTGTTTGGTTTTCTGTTCCTGTGTCAGTTTGCTGAGAATGATGGCTTCCAGGTTCATCCATGTCCCTACAAAGGATGCAAACTCATCGTTTTTGATGGCTGCATAATATTCCATGGTGTATATGTGCCACATTTTCGCTGTCCAGTCTATCATCGATGGACATTTGGGTTGGTTCCAGTAATTTTATTATTTTGACAGTAAACACAAGATTAGCCCAGCTTTATAGTATGAAGACCAAAATTCCATGGCAGAATTTGTGTTAAAAAATAAGCATGCTTTTATCAGGCCTGAAATATTATCCAGGTTATTCTTCTTGATTTGAGCTGTTTAGCTACTCTTTTATCAGGATGTAAAAGATTTTATATTTAATTCATATACCTGTTCTTGCCTACTGGCTAATATTACATTGTATCTTTACACAGAGTGTTGAGGAAACTAACATCTATACCCAGTGGCTACACTTAAATAAGAAATAAACTTGGATGTTGTTTGGCTCTCAGAAAGGACTGTCTATATAATGTGGATGATAAAGAAGGTAGTCACAAGCAAAATACTGAATTATTAAAGAATTGATTGGCCAGGCTTGGTGGCTCACGCCTGTAATCCCAGCACTTTGGAAGCCAAGGACGGTGGATCACCTGAGGTCGGGAGTTCAAGACCATCCTGGCCAACATGGTGAAACCCCATCTCTACTAAAAATACAAAAAATTAGCTGGGCATGGTGGCACACGCCTGTAATCCCAGCTGCTCAGGAGGCTGAGGCAGGAGAATTGCTCAAACCCAGGAGGCGGAAGTTGCAGTGAGCCGAGATTGCGTCACTGCACTCCAGTCTGGCCGGAACGAGACTCTGTCTCAAAAAAAAAAAAAAAAAAAAAAAAAAAAATTGATGAAACCCAATCCGAAAAAATGTTAATTGCTTGTCCAGTTTGATTATATCAATACCAGCCAGGCACTTTACAACGTAACAGAAGATACGTGATGAATTTTCCATTAGTTTGACCTGAACAGCAGATCTGATTTGGGGACTGCAGAAAAAGCTATTTTTGTATCTTTTTTCTAAATTCCAACATTTGTTTTTTCTGCTGCTCAGGCCATCAATTCCTTGTCCCTACAATGTAGTCCTCAAGATAAGCACGATATTTTTCAACATGAGCAATTAATTTTGTCTCAGTCTTACATTAGGTGTGACCTAAAGCATCTTTGGAAAACTTCACTATCTTTTTTTAGATTGTTTTGTAACACACAATCTGAGTAAGTATGCTTGCTATGCAAACATAATTTTAATATATTCCCCTGGATCTCTTTTCCAACCTTATCACTGCATCTAAGCTCCTTATGCCTAGATATTCTGGAATTGCTCTGCTTAGAATGTTATTCTGTCCATGGGAAAATATACTATAGGGATGTATTTCCACCATATGCCATTTAATTGTTAGAGCTTTATTTCATTTTTCAACATTTATAATTTAGAGATTACACTTTATCCCATTTAATTCTTTTACCATGGATGTGATTTAGTTGTTGTTTGGATTTCTCTTGTATTCCCACTTTTAGTTTTATTCACAATTTTGTTTGGAGTGAGAATGCTACAAACTGTATATGATTGAATATTGATTTGACCAATATAATAATACTTGTCTTAGTTAGGAGGGTTTATTTCTCTATTTCAACTTGTTAATATGATTTATATATTTTACCTTATATATTTCAACTTTTTAAGTGTCCATTTGTAAACCAGTAAAAGACAGAGCCAGGGCTTGACATAGTGTTTTCTCTTGATCTTAGTGATGTTCTTATTTCCTTCTATTTGTTTTATTTTTCAATAAATTAAAATGTGCTTTAGACATTATGTAGCTAGAATGCAGAGTTAAGATAGATATCTTTGAGTTCGTCAGTTTCTCCTTCTGGATTTTTATGTACAGAGTTGTGAGTTAGTGATTTTCTGAGAGAAAGTTCAGTGGCACTAACCTCTGCCCTACAGAGAATTTATGACTATCCATGCCTTTTGCAGTTCATTGTTTTTCCACTCTGGCAGAAGAGTGCTCTCTTCATTTAAGGTATTTATAGCTTCTAAAATGCATTTCCCCGTTCATCAAGTTGATGAAGGGGGAAAAAGTTGCATTTCTGTTTCTAAAATCACAATTGAAAAATCTCTACAGTTGCTTTCTTGAAATCTTCTCTTCTAAACCTTGAAATGCCCATTATTTTGGACCAAAGCTAGACCAAGGTAACTATTGACAGATTACCCACATGTACAAAGAACTTTGTGTGCTCTGATGGAAATAGGATGTGTACTATTATATCTGGATTTTTTTCTTCCTGGTACTAGCACATGGCTGAACACCCTGACGGTGGTCTAATTTACATAATGATATATCATCTCCATCTTGACAAGGACATTGAGGAGGAGCATCATGGACCTTTCTGTAGCCCTTGGAACACATAGTCTAGCTAGCTCAAAGTTCTATGTAAAAGGCAAGTCCCCTTGCTTACCTGTAACCCAGGTACTGCCAGCGCACTCTAATTTTCCTCAGATTAAAGGTTCACTTTTTCTTTATTATTAATTCTAAGTTTCACTATTTTTTAAAGATAAAAACCTAAGACTCCCAGAACCTAACATCAACCAGTGTTAATCTTGATAATTTGCTTCTACATGTTCTGATTTTATGTATATGTGTATGTATATATATACACACATATATATACTTATATATTCTGTATATTCAGTAAGATAAATTGCTGTCAGTACAGCTATATATGTAGCTCTGTCAAAATGTTATATACATACAATACAATATATATATATACCATAAAATATATATACTAAAAATGTCAATATTATATATGTATATGTATATATATATATACACAGTATAAAATTCTAAGCCCATTAAATTAAAGTTAGCGTAAGCATTCAGAAAGACATTCCTATGGAGAGAGCCAAGATAAGAAATGGTGAATATCGAGTCAAGTCAAAATGGATTATCTAACCATATACTATGTATTCAGCTCTATACTAGTACCATGGAGATACAACAAAATAGTTGATTTTTTTTTTCAAAATTTTCAATGCAAAGTGTTGATGCAAGGAAGCCCTTATTAGTGAGAATATATGAAACTACTGTTTAAAAGATTCTATGTTTACGATGTGGTATGATTGTCATGAAACTTAATACATAATGTTGACGTGACACCTTCATGCATGTAGAAGGGTGTGGGGAAGGGATATTTTGTAAAAAAATTACTAACTCCTGAGGTCAGTCACATAGAAACAAATTCTGTGTCTCAGGCAGAAAGCAAGAACTTTAAAGGGTTGACCTTGGTGGATACAATTTGGGGATAATTCTTTCATTATCTGAACCATAGTATTAGCATAATTTCTCAAAAGGCATTCATAGAGGCTTTATCTTGAGATAGAATATCTTAAATCTTGGCGATATAATAGATTTGAATGTTATAAAGTAGATAATTTGAGTTTTGTCTATTAACCTCTTATCAACCAACTATCAAATGGCGTTAAAATCTTGCATCCTCTTAGGGTTTACTATACGTCTTTGAAATGATTCACTCTGCCTCATTAGTGTTAATGGAAGTCTAGTGTAGTGTTTTTGGTGATTTTGTTGTTGTTGTTTATATTAGAACCAAAGGAAAAGGAGAACTCCAGAGCTGGAATGAAGGTGGAGGTGGCAAGGGAAGCAAATCTCCAGGATCAGCTTTTTCTTATTTCTTGGAGATTTCCTTTCCATTAATAAAAGTTGGAGATTCTGAAGATTCTGAATTAAATTTTCTTAATCTCTCTCTCTCTCTCTCGCTCTCTCTCAGATGCACAGTTGGGAGCAAAACAATAGGGACTTTGTTCCCATAGCTTACATTTTACTGTGAGGAACAAATGGTAAATAAATAACCCAACAGTTACTTAATTATAAATTGAAATGAATGCTATGAAGGAAAAGGTCAGAGAGCAAGTAATGCAAATCAGCCTCATTTATTTCAGGAGATCAAGGAGTTCTTATCAGAGAAAATGACATTTCAGCTAAGCATTGACAGATGAGTAGGATTTTAATTAGGCAAAGAATAGAAGAAAGAATATTCCCAGAAGAGGAAACAACACATTTTAAGGATCGGAAGTGGGACAGATACCATGGATTAGATTAGCTGAGGAAAACCCGAGCAACTTGGAAGTCCCAACTAAAAGAAGAATGAGTGAGTTAGGGGTAAGCAGATATACAGGTATATTAGTTTCTTGTGACTTTAAAAACAAAGTAATTTACAGGTGGCTTAGAGAAATAGAAATTTGTTCCTCACATTTCTGGAGGCTGGAAGTTGGCAGTTAAGGTTTTGGCAGGTCCATGCCCTTGCTCCTTGCTTCAGATGTTTGCTAGTAGTATTGGCCATTTCCTGACTTGCAGCTGCATGACTTCAGTCTCTGCTACCATCTTCCTTCTGCTTGTCTGTTTCTTCACATAACATTCTCTTCTATGTTTTTCTATCTCTGTGTATCTTCTCTACTTACATAGACATCAGCATAATGGATTAAAGACCCACTTGTTCCAGTATGACCTCATAATAATACACATTTTAATTATATATGCAAAGACCCTATTTCCATATAAGATCATATGCACAAATTCCAGAGGCTAGTGCTTTAACATAGCTTTGGCTATATATTAATAATTCTACTCACTAAAGCGGGGTCCATAAGTCCTTATGAGGAAATTATTGTTTCAGTAAAAAGCCATTAAAATGGCTTAAGGAGAGGAATTATGTGATCAAAAATATTTTGTACTATATAATTCCATTCATAAAACAAATTAGAAAGAATAAAACTATTAAGGCAAAAATCAATCCAGTAGATAGTTGTTAATGGTTAAAAGTAGGGGTTTGGGCAAAGGCTTCACAACCAAAATGCCGAAAGCAATTGCAACAAAAGCCAAAATTGACAAATGGGGATTAAATTAAAAGAGCTTCTGCACAGCAAAATAAACTATCATCAGAGCAAACAGGGAACCTACAGAATGGAAGAAAAATTTTGCAGTCTACCCATCTGACAAAGGTCTAATATCTAGGATTTACAAACAACTTAAACATATTTACAAGAAAAAGACAACCCCATCAAAAAGTGAACAAAGGATATGAACAGGCAATTCTCAAAGGAAGACATTTACATGGCCAACAAACATGAGAAAGAGCTCAACATCACTGATCATCAGAGAAATGCAAATCAATACCACAGTGAAATAGCATCTCGCACCAGTCAGAACGGCGATTATTAAAAAGTCAGGAAACAATAGATGCTGAAGAGGCTATGGAGAAATAGGAATACTTTTATAGTGTTGGTGGGAATGTAAATTAGTTCATCCATTGTGGAAGACAGTATACAATTTCTCAAGAATCTAGAACCAGAAATATTTGACCCAGCAATCCCATTTGACCCAGCAATCCCATTACTAGGTATCAAATCATTCTACTATAAAGACACATGTACACGTATGTTTATTGCAGCATTATTTACAATAGCAAAGACATGCAACCAACCTGAATGCCCACCAATGATAGGCTGGATGAAGAAAATATGTTACATATACAACATGAAATACTATGCAGCCATAAAAAGGAATGAGATCATGTCCTTTGAAGGTACATGGATGAAGCTAGAAGCCATCATCCTAAGCAAACTAACACAGAAACCAAAAACCAAATACTCATAAGTGGGATTTTAACACTGAGAACACATGAACACAGAGAGGGGAACAACATACACCATGGCCTGTTGGGAGTGAGGACTGAGGGGAGGGAACTTAGAAGACAGGCCATTATCTGCAGCGAACTACCATGGCACATGTATACTTACGTAACAAACTGGCACATTCTGCACATGTATCCCATTTTTTTCTAGTAGAAATAATAAAAACAAAACAAAACAAAAAAACAGTAGAGGTTTGGGATGTACTACAAAGGGACACTAGACAATTTGAGGGATGGCAGGAAATATTCTATGTCTTGATTGTGATAGGTTTGTAAATGCTTATAGATGTGTCCTCCTAATTTTTAGATAAAGTTTACTGTATATAAATGGTACCTCAATATCAAATTAATAATGAGAATGAATCCAGTTTCAACCCCAAAATGGTCTATTTAAGACAATGTTGCTACTTAGGGTGGCAACAAGCTCCTAGGGTTTCACTACAACCCCAGGCAGAGTCACCTGCATTGGAATTTGGTATTAATTTGTCAGCTCATTCCCATTGTGGCAGCTTGCTGAAAATAGCAATGAAGAAAAAGTTTCTAAACCCAGAGCATCCGCAAAAGGAGTGCCTTTGTAGAAGTCAAGGGTCCTTGGTATCAACAATAGAAAAGACAGGAATTGCAGTTTTCCCAAGAGTTTCTTCTGCTCAGAATCATGAAGGAGAAAGAAAATAAAGATGCCTACAAAGGAAAGTAAAGAGCTGAAATGAGAGTCCCAGTGTCCTGTTATGAGCCACGAGTCAACCTGCTGGGTTGTGTTGAAGAGAAATTGGAGACTGCAAGGCATAGGTCTCCCCTGTCCGCATCCCTGGTGGTTGTCAAAACGTAGCTGGAGAAATCTACACTTTTGTAGCTGTGTTTTGCAATTTAAATTCTCTAAGAAATAATTTGATGCTGATCTAGGAGTGTTTAATAGACAAAAAGAAAAAAAAATTTGCAAAAACAAGATGCTCTAGAACAAGTGAGTAGAAGCATTTTTTTATTCTTATTTTAGTCACTTAAGTTATAGTATATTTTATTTGAGGGCAGGAAACACTTTAACTTATTTTGGTCAAAAGGAAAATATTTTTTAACTTGCAGTCCTAATTGGAGAAATAAATAACTAGTATGTTTTTAACCTGTTTTATTGCTGCTGGTTCATGGAATCAGCTAATCTTTGAAAAAACTTTGTAGAAATAACATTGGGCCCATGGGATTTATTATTATTTTGAAGGGCAGTTCCATTAAGAGCAAATATACTAAGGATACATTAAAAATCCCTACTGAATCCAGACCTTGGCATAATAAAAATCCAATTTTTCTGTGACTTAATAATTAAGTGATCTTGTGCAAGTTAGTATAACTCTCTTAGATCAGATATTCTCTGTGTATTTTGCCATATGTGTGTATATGTGTATATATATGTATATATATACACACCTATATACACACATATACACACATATGGCAAAATACAAATATGTATATACATATATACACACATATATATGCACATACGTGTGTATATATATGTGTGTGTATGTGTATATATATGTATATATATGCATACACACACACACACACACATATATATATATACACACACACACACACACACACACACATATAGGATATCTATCTATATCCTGATTAATAATTTGGGTACAGAGATTATTCTCATAGAGCACTTAATATCTCCCACCTTTTTTTTTACCTAATTAATTCTGACTCCCCTTTACTTTTCTCCATAGGAGCGTTATAGAGCATATAGTATAGCTTATTTTTCCTCTGTATCTCTTAAATCAGAGTGTAAGAACAATGAGAAGAATAATTTGTTTTATTTACTGCTGTAACCTTAGTCCTTAGATCAATGCCTGGTAATTGACACTGATTAAACAATGGTTCAGTTAATGAACAAATGGACAAGTGGTTATTAGCAATAATACTATCCTCTTTCCTTGGTCAGTAGTATGTGATGTAACAAAGTGTGAAGTTTCTCAGCATTACAATTTCGTAGCTGTTCCTTGAATATAATGAAAGGCTTTGCCTTAGGTAAAAGTGAAAATAAAAGCTTCACAATCTTGAATTGAATGAAAACTCTTCTCCATGCCTAATCAAATGAATATAACAGAAATACAAGATACCAGTAACTGAGAAGTGGTTGCAAAGCCTCTGAGAGCATCCTGACCCAAATGTTTGTTCAACTACTTTACTTTGAACATTGCCTGAGCCTCCAAAATATAGAGATATTTGTGAATAATGGAATAAACGTGTGAAAGAACTTTATCTTTGCTCTTGTTCACCATAAGAAAGAAACAAATTTTTAGTATCAGACAGAGTGAAAGGCTCTCTTGATTTGGTATTCTGTCTCAGATATCAATTGATCCTATCCTTGGAGCAAAACCAAAAAACTGTACTAATTCATTGTTTTGATTGATATACCCTAAAATTTTTTCTGAGTTGTATGAGGTTGGCATTGCTGAAAATCCTTCCAATTCCTTCAAAAAATGGCCATACTTTATTGGTATGTTTAATTAAATGGCACCTAATGATGCCATTTCTGGAGACTGTTAGGGGCAGGCATCTCCTCTGGGAGAAAGTCAGTTTAGGGGACAAAGAATGTAATTCTAGTAATTTTCAAATCTTTCAAAGAGTTGAATGAGCTGGTACAGGGAACAAGGAATTTAACTTCTGATTCTCCAGGCTGAAAACCTCTCTGTGTTCATTCATCATTACTAAAGCAAATACACAAGTGTGTGGCCTTGGCATCTCATGGCTGAACTGGGCCTGCATCCTCTAGGATTCACTACTGGTACAATGCTCTAATAATTCCACCTGGACATCATGTTGCTATGAAAAGGACAATGTAAAGGACTAAACGCTTACTTGAAGCAAGTAAGATCACAAGTGGGAAAACATCTATTCACGGACATATTCTTTATTTGTGGTTGGAAAGTAATTAAATCAGGTTCTTTTCTTCCTTATCTGTTTTACTGTTTCCTATTAGTTACACAGTATATAAGTTACATTACTTTAGAAATGCCTGCTGTTGTTATTTTCATTCTTAGAGGCACTCCTGCTACCATGGTCTTTTTCCTTAGTAGTGCCACTTTCATGTCATTTATATAGTTTTCCAAAAATATTGTCTTCACTCTTGCCTAAAGGGAATTGAGATACAGAAATGCAGGAAACCCTTATTTTTTGATTTCTTCTTATTTTTTTAGAAGAATACATTTCTTATATAATTTCGTCTTAATTTTTTAGAAGAAACTCTCCTGAAGAGAATAATATGGGTTAATCAATTTTTTTCTATGCTAAGACAAATGTGTGTTGATTTTTTATATCTCTTTGCATTTATATAAACCATTTTCCATTTTACTGCTTTCCTCCCTTTTTTCTTTGAAAATATAGATTGTGTTTGCACTCCAGTTACAGATTCTTGATAAATTTGTAAAGGAAAGATAATGCTGTTGCAAACAAGGAAGTTTCTGTGTTTTAAAATTGCAAGAGGATCTGCCTCAAAATTTAATTTTCTACTTTGACACATTTGATATTCTTTTCCAAATTTAAATTATATCAATACCTCAGATCACTCCCTTAAAGTACATCTGCATGTACTTACTGATATAAATACTTACAGATTGTCAGGCCAGGCAGAGTGGCTCACAGCTGTAATCCCAGCACTTGGGGAGGCCTAGGCAGGTAGATCACCTGAGGTCAGGAGTTCGAAACCAACATGATGAAACCCTGTCTCTACTAAAAATACAAAACTGGCCAGGCATGGTGGCGTGTGCCTGTAATTCCAGCTACTCGGGAGGCTGAGGCAGAAGAATTGCTTGAACTTGGGAGGCGGAGTTTGCAGTGAGCTGAGATTGCATCACAGCACTCCAGACTGGGCAACAGAGTAAGACTGTCTCAAATAATTAAAAACTTAAAAAAAATACTTAAAAAAATATAAATAAATACCTACAGATTATATAAAAATGTCTTTCAGTAACATTATTACATATTTGTTATTGATAGTAAAATACTTTATTATAGCATAATTGTAAATAAAGCATAATATTTTAGATCTAAGAGGGTTGGTGGACTCCTGAAATGTTCATTCTACATTAGCCATTAGGAAAAAATGAGTACATTCAAACTAGAGAATGTTTAAATATGAGCATTTGTTCTGGCTTTGAAACTAGCTAGATTATTGTTCTAGTCTATTTTACTGCATAACAGTGCACATTTAGACCCAAGTCATTTAAAATTTCTTCACTCTACTAAAATAAATTGCTCTTAATCTTGTATGGGTTGTGGACTGGACTTGGAGCCAGAAAATTGAAATGATAATTGAAAGCTGGCCTTGCCCTTATGCTAGCTATGTGGCTACATCCAAGTTTCATCACCTAAACATGAAAAATGATCTTTTTATCTAGGGTAACCAATGCATTCATTTCCCCAGGACTTCCCTGGCTTTAGTGCTGAAAGTCGTGCTGAAGAGACTGATCCCCCTCCAACCCAGGCAAAACAGGATGGTTATTCACTTTACACTTTGCCCTGGGCCACAGACTTGTGGCAAGGATAAGCATATTAGACAGCCTTTTTAAAATAAGGATATTCCGTTCATGTGGAAGGGATTTAATACATCTCTGGCAGGCTTATTGTCAAGTATGTTTATGAAATGTATGGGCCTCCAGATTTATCTTCTATTATAACCAACTATGTCTTCTGCAGCCTCATGGTATCCAATAAAATCCTGAAAATAATCTTGGCTCAGAAAAAATCTGCAACAGAAAAAATAATCTGAACTGTGATCAGCAACTCACATGCACTGTACTCTTGGTACCATTTATTGCTTCCCATTTTAGGCAGATCCTCCTTACTGTGGAGGAGGAGACTCCTTGGAGACAGCTAGACCTGGGTTGGAATTTCTGGCCTGCTCCCAAGGTAAATAACTTTTAGAAATTTACTTATGCCTTATAAATCCCAGTATTCATATGTGTCCCACCAAAATTCATACATTGAAATACTAATCTCCGAGGTGAGGGCATTAGGAAGTGGGACTTTGGGGACAGGATTGAATCATGAGAGTGAAGTCATCATAAGTGAGATTAATGCCTTTATGAAAGAGGCCCCAGAGAGCTTCCTTGCCCCTTCCACCATGCATAGATGAAGCAAGAAGGCACTGACATGGTTTGGATCTGTGTCGCCACCCAAATCTCATGTCAAATTGCAATCCCTAGTGTTGGAGGTGGGGCCTGGTGGAAGGTGATTGGGTCATGGAGGTGGATCCCTCATGGCTTGGTGCTGTCCTCACAGCAGCGAATGAGTTCTCTGAAGATCTGGTTGTTTAAAAGTGTGTAGCACCTCCATCTCTCTTCCTGTTGTTCTGGCCATGTAAGACCTGCCTGCTTCCCCTTCACCTTCTGCCATGAGCGTAAATTTCTTGAGGCCTCCCAGTCATGCTTCCTGTAGAGTCTGCTGAACTGTACGCCAACTAAATTTCTTTTCTTTATAAATCACCCCGGACTCAGGTATTTCTTTATAGCAGTGTGAGAATGAACTAATACAGGCTCCATCTATGAGACACTAGACAGTGATTTTACTGACACCTTGATCTTGGACTTCTCACCCTGTAAAACTGTAAGAAATATGTTTTCCTTGTTTATAAGCCACCCAGTTTATGACATTGTTATTATAACACCCAAACAGAGTAAGATACAATATTTATTAAAAATTCAGGGTGTTTTCTTTAAAGACAGTAAGATAATGTCTATAGGGAACATAGATTAATCTGTGAGCTGGCCTCACAGATTAGTTTTATTGAAAAGATGTCTATGCATTCCTATTATTATTAATAATTAAAAGAACAGAAAGTCAGTCATTGATATTTGTAGGCGTTAAGCAGTGAAACTTGCAGCCTAAACAAGAAGTCAAGCCACAGATAAGAAAAAAATTGCCCCAAATTTAAAATATGTACAGTTTTAAAGCTAATTAAAGAAACAGGCTAAAAACAGTGGAGTGGATACAATGAGTTAACTAGATGTTAAAAGTGAGTCCAGTGATTCAGTTCAGTTAAGACATAGTTCAATAGCTCAATTGCTAGTTCGCCTGCTTTTTCAGTTGAATTTCACTGGGCAATCCAACACGAATTCCTGTCTCCCAAAGGAACTATGTGAAAAGGAAGTTTTTGGTAATTTCCTCTGTAATTACCAAACATTTTCACCTACATTGTCTTCCTTAAAACAATCCTGTGAATTATTAATTTTAAGTGCACAAAGTGAAGAGACAACTCACAGAATCTTTGAAAATATGTGTAAACTATCCATATGACAAAAGATTAATAACCCAAATATATAAGGAGCTCAAATGCAGTAGAAAAAAAATCTGATTTTAAAATGGATAAAAGATCTGAATAGACATTTCTGAAAAGAACACATACAGATGGCTAATAGGTATATGAGAAAATGTTCTGTATCACAAATCATCAGAGAAATGTCAATCAAAACAACAAAAAAATACCATCTCACCCCAGTTAAAATGTCTTTTATAAAAAAAGAGATAAGGAATAGTGGATACTGGTGAGAATGTAGATAAAAGGGAACACGCATACACTGTGGTGAAAATGTAAATTAGTTCAACCACTATGAAAACTGTATGGAGGTTCTTCAAAAAAATCTAAAAATAGAACTACCATATAATTTAGCAATTTCACTGCTGGGCATATATTCAAAAGAAAGGAAATATATACCAAAGAGATATCTGCACTCCCACCTTTATTGCAGCACTATTCACAATAGTCAAAATATGGAATCAATAATCTAAGTGCTATCAATGGATGAATGGATAAAGAAAATGTGGTATATGTACAAAATAGAATATTATTTGACCATCAGAAAGAATAAAATACTGTCATTTTCTGCAACGTGGATGGAACTGGATAGCATGATGTTAAGTGAAATAAGCCAACCACAGCATAACAAATATAACATATTCTTACTCTTAGATGCAAGCTAAAAAAGTAGATCTTATGGAGAGAGAGTAAATTGGTGGTTAACAGAAGCTGAGAAGGATAGGGGAACGGAGAGAATGAAGAAAGTTTAATTAATGGGTATAGATATAGAGTTTGATCAAGTAGATAAGATCTACTATTTGATAGACCAGTAGAGTGACTATAGTTTATAATAATCTATTGTACATTTCAAAATCAGTAGAAAAGAATAAGTTGAATGTTTCTAGCATAAAGAAATATAAATATTTATGGTAATAGATATCCCAAGAACATTGATCTTTACAGATTATAGAATTATATTTAATTATCCCATGTCCCTGAAAAAATGTACATTTATTATCAACAAAAAATAAAACCCTGGAGGCAGAGGTTGCAGTGAGCCGAGATCATGCCACTGAACTCTAGCCTGGGTGACAGAGTAAGACTCTGTCTCAAATATAATAATAATATAATAAATAAAATAGAAAGATTTTTGAATTTTCAAGTGCAAACTTGAGGCTTTGAGGAATTAATGACCCACAAAGTTGACATAGCTTGCACATGGTGGAGTCTAGATTGAATCCCAGGCTTTGTGACTCCATAACCATTCCTTCACTCACAGGGGGCAATGTAGTCAATTTGCAGTACATGGCCAGTTGCTGTGACACAGTGAAAATGTACCCATGTTGCATAATAATTCTGTAATAGTCATGTACCCTTTGTTAAAGGGAAGGTTAACAGCAACTACTGTTTTATCTTTTTAAAACTAACACAATTTTATTTGTTTACTTTCTAGTGCAAATAACAAAAACAGAAAGTAAACTAAAATAAAAGTTGCAGAATTCATTTAAAACATTTCCTTGGCTTGAAAGACCCAACCAGCTACAAAGCACTAGATCGATCAATCAGTATTCATATTTAGCTGACCATTAGCAGAAGATGTACTATGTATTTGATCCATTTTTATTTATATCTAAAGAAAGCCTAATCTGGGAGTTTCAGATTAACTTGAAAAATTAACATTACAGTACATATTAACCCCCATTAGGTAAATTCCTATGAAGTAGTAAGTGATGATGATGATAATGGTGATGATGATCGTGATCATGAAAACAACAGCAACATTAACAAAAAGTATGTTGTACACCATGTTACGTAGTTTACAAATCAATTTCAAATATTTTCTCTCGATAAATATTTATGAAATAGAAATGATACAAATTGCAGTTATAGTTTATACAAGTTTCTACACCCACAAAGGTCAAGTGACTTGTTCAAGCCAGTAAAAGCCACAGAGAGCACTGAAACATTAGACTTCTAATTGTCCATTGTATGTTATTTTTCTAAGACCTTTTTTTTAAATAATTTATTTATTTTACTTTAGGTGCATACTATATCTAGCATTTCTCCCCATGTTATCCCTCCCCACCCTCCCCTCCCTCCCCACCCCCCATTGTCTCTCCCCTACCCCCTGCCAACTGTCTCCTGTGTGTTATGCTCCTCTCCCTGAGTCCACCTGTTCTCGTTGTTCAACACCTACCTATGAGTGAGAATATATGGTGCTTGGCTTTCTGTTCTTGGGTCAGTTTGCTGAGCATGATGGTTTCCAGATTCATCCAAGTCCCTACAAAGGACACGAACTCATCGTTTTTTATGGCTGCGTAGTATTCCATGGTTTATATGTACCACATGTTCTTTCTCCAGGCTATCATTGATGGGCATTTGGGTTGGTTCCTGGTCTTTGCTATTGTACACAGGGCTGCAATGAACATATGTGTGCATGTGTCTTTACAGTAGAATGATTTATAGTTCTTTGGGTATATACCCAATAGTGGGATTACTGGGTCAAATGGAATTTCTATTTTTAGATCTTTGAGAAATTGCCACACTGTCTTCCACAATGGTTGAACTAATATGCACTCCCACGAACTGTGTAAGAGTGTTCCTATTTCCCCACATCCTCTCCAGCATCTGTTGTCTCCTGATTTTTTAATGATCGCCATTCTAACTGGCATGAGATGATATCTCAGTGTGGTTTTGATTTGCATTTCTCTAATGACCAGTGATGATGAGCATTTTTTCATATGTTTGTTGGCCTCATGTATGTCCTCTTTTGAAAAGTGTCTGTTCATATCCTTTGCCCACTTTTGAATGGGGTTGTTTGATTTTTTTTCTTGTATATCTGTTTTAGTTCTTTGTAGATTCTGGATATTAGCCCTTTGTCAGATGGGTAGATTGAAAAAAAAATTTTTCCAGTCTGTGTCTTTTGATTGGGGCATTTAGGCGATTTACATTCAATGTTAATATTGTTATGTGTGAATTTGATCCTGCCATTTTGTTACTGGCTGGTTTTCTTTCTCATTAGTTGACTCATTTTCTTCATTGCATTTTTGGTCTTTGCCAACTGATTTGCTTTTGCATTGACTGGTACTTGTTCCTGTCCATGCTTAGTGTTTCTTTCAGGAGCTCTTGTAGGGCAGGTCTGGTGGTGACCAAATATCTCAAGAATTGCTTGTCCATAAAGAATTTTATTTCTCCTTCACTTATGAAGCTTAGTTTGGCTGGATACGAGATTCTGGGTTGAAAGTTCTTTTCTTTAAGGATGTTGAATATTGGCCCCCACTCTCTTCTGGCTTGTAGAGTTTCTGCTGAGAGATCTGCTGTGAGTCTGATTGACTTCCCTCTGTGGGTGACCTGACCTTTCTCTCTGGCTGCCCTGAGCATTTTTTCCTTCATTTCGACCCTGGTGAATCTGATGATTATGTGCCTTGGGGTTGCTCTTCTTGAGGAATATCTTTGTGGAGTTCTTTGTATTTCTTGAATTTGAAATTTGGACTGCCTTGCTAAGCTTGGGAAGTTCTCCTGGATAATATCCTGGAGTGTGTTTTCCAGCTTGGATTCATTCTCCCTGTCATATTCAGGTACACCGATCAAACATAGATTAGGTTTTTTCACATAATCCCATATTTGTTGGAGGCTTTTTTCATTTCTTTTCACGCTTTTTTCTCCTGTATTGCGTTCTCTTTTTACTTCATTGAGTTGATCTTCAGTCTCTGATATCCTTTCTTCTGCTTGGTGGATTCAGCTATTAAAACTTGTGTTTGCTTCACATAGTTCTCGTGCTGTGTTCTTCAACTCCATCAAGTCGTTTATGTTCTTCTCTGAGCTGGTTATTCTAGTTAGCATTTCGTCTAACCTTTTTTCAAGATTTTTGGTTTCTTTGCATTGAGTTAGAATGTGTTCCTTTAGCTCTGAGAAGTTTGATATTATCCACCTTCTGAATCCTGTTTCTGTCAATTATTTGCACTCCTTCTCAGTCAAGTTGTGATCCTGTGTTGTTGAGGAGTTGTGATCCCTTGAAGGAGAAGAGGTATTCTGGTCTTTGGTGGTTTCACCTTTTTTGCCCTGGTTTTTTCCCATCTTTGTGAATTTACCTGTCTGTGGTGTCAGAGAGCTGCTTGATGAGGTCGCTTGTCTGCCTGTGAGGGCGCTACTGGGTTTCTAGGGACTCGTTCAGGTTACTAGGGAAGCTTCCTGTGTCTTTTTTGTTTATGCTGGGAGATTTGGCCTGCCTCTTCTGCTGACCTGTAGGTGCTGCTAGGTTGTTGAGAACGCCATCCTGTTGCTAGGTAGGCTTCCTGTGTTTTTTGTTAAAACGTGTAGCCCAGTCTCACCCCTCTAGTTGTGGGTTGTGCCCTTCCTCCACTGGGCTAGATCTTTCAGGGTTCCTCTCAGACTGTGGCACTGGCTATGCAACCCACTTTAGTCAGAGCTTCAGCCCTCTGGGGTTTGTGTGGGAGTTTAGGGACCCGCCAGCCACACCCGGCAGTCTCCCCCTTTCAGTTTTCTCTCTCTCTGGCCATGGGGTAGGGGTGCCCAGCTGCTTCCACTTACAGCTCCCTCTGTCTCTGAGTGGGGGGAGGGGGCGATAGCTCAGTCTGCACATTCTTATTCAACTCCGCACTTGTAATTCCGGGTGCTTGACTGGCAAAGATCCCCTGTTCTGTGTATTGCTGAGGCTTTGGGGGAAGCGCTGTATCTGGACCAGAGCGCCAGAGGTGGAGCCTCCGACTCGCAGGTCAGATGCACTTTCTGGGTGAAGCAGCACCCCTCCCCACCTGGATCTGCCCTGAGTGGGCTTTGCTCACCCTTGGACCAGACCCATTGAAATGCACCTGGTACCTCGGTTGGAGATAGGAGATCTCTGAGTTTCTGTATCTCTTTTGCTGGGTGTTGTGCGCTGGAGTTGTGTCTAATCCGCCATCTTGGATCCTCCCTCTAAGACCTTTCTTAAGGCTCCAATATTTTTTAATCCTTACTTCTGACAAAGTACGAACATCCAAGACACATTTCGCAAGTTTGCCTTTCATTGCTAAGAGTCAGCCTGTTACCAAATTCACAATAATGTTCACTGGATCGCTGCACAGGCAGCTGCCACAACCATAGCCATGTGCTGGTAGCAATGGGGCAGGAGAGTCCTGATTCTTAGTGGAGTATTAAACTCTTAAGAAAGTTGCCACCATTAATCTACTTTCTAATCTCTCTCAAAAATGTGATTTCTCTTGCTTAGCCTACACTGAGCAACAATATGGCCAACATAGGACCTTATAAAACAGTTTTTAAGCCTCTTTTGGAGAACTTCTCAGGCAGAGCATTGTTTCACAGCATGTTATTCTTCTGGCTATATCCTTTGTTGCCAAGTCAACTCCACTTTCTTGCTCTATTTACACAAAATTATCCAAGGGCTATGCCTGTGTAAAAAAGTATCCTGAGCATTTGAATGTCTGGCATATTTTCACTACTTAAGATGCTGTATTTTAAAATAATTTTTTAAGTCTAAATAATGAGAAAACTAATTTTGAAAGCAAGATGACGTCATAAAATTTATTTAATTTAAAAGACAAAGTTCTCAAACGACTGCATGGTCTAGAAAGGCAGCAAAGGTGACTAACTAGCATCAACTGGATATTGGGATTGCATTAATTTCCTAGAGGCGCTGTAATAAAGTACTAAATACTGGATGGCTTAAAATAACATAAATGTAGTATTTCAAGATTCTGGAGGTTAGAAGTCTATAATCACGTGTCACTAGGGCCATACTTTTGCTGACAGCTTTAGGAAAAAGCCTTCACTGACTCTTCTAGCTTCTGGTGTTGACTGACAATTTTTGGCATTCTTTGTCTTATAGTTACATGACTTTCTCCCTCTGTGTCTTCCTATCATCTTGCCTCTTTGCATTTCTGTCTCTGTATCAAAATTCCCTTTTTCTTAATTAGACACCAGCTAGTGAATTAGAGCCCACCCTAATGGCCTCATTTTAAATCGATTACCCTTGTTAAAACCTTATTTCCAAATAAATTCACATTCTGAAGTCCTGGGGATTAGAACTTCAACATATCATTTTGGGGGAACACAATTCAACCCATAATAGAGATAAACTAGAGAGTGCATGCTCTCTCCAAAAGGGTAGCAGTCACCTAGTTATAGCCAATGGCTATAACTGGGTGACTGAAACTTTGTGACTTTTGTTTTGTTTTGTTTTGTTTTTTGAGACAGAATCTCTCTCTGTAGCCAGTCTGGAGTGCAGTGGCCTGATCTCGGCTCACTGCAACTTCTGCCTCCTGGTTTCAGTGGAGTCTCCTGCCTCAGCCTCCCAAGTAGCTGGGACTACAGGCTCCCACCATCATGACTGGCTAATTGTTGTGTTTTTAGTAGAGATGGGGTTTTACCATGTTGCCCAGGATGGTCTTGATGTCCTCACATCGTGATCTGCCTGCCTCAGCCTCCCAAAGTGCTGGGATTACAGGCATGAGCCAGTGCGCCCAGCCAACTTTCTGATTTTTTAAAAAGAAACTAGAAATCTATGTATTTTATGCAAAATATTTGTAAGTGATTCACCTTGTTTTATGATAGCTCAACTAAGCATGCCTGTGGCTCTGACTGAGGCATCTTTAGGCACCCAGATTCTCTGATTTTTTTCTCTAATTTGTCAATTTATACATGGGAACTATGACCTCACTAGGCTGTGTGATTTGCCTGTGGCTACACAGCTGTTAATAGGAGAACAAATCTCACAACCTCTTGCTCCTAATTTTGTTTTCTTCAAACAAAACATCAGTGTCTCTAATCCATTCTTGTTCATTTGCTGTCAGTCTTCTTTTCAGCATTTAGTTACCCTCTCAGATCCAATATGTTTAGAGAATTCTTCCTTTAACTTCTTCCCTAATTTTGCTAGATAATGATACTCCAAAAATTAACACACATTGAATATATGTATAATAAAAACAATGTCAAATTTACTACATATATCAGAAAATATGTGTGTGTATGTGTGATCAAAACAAACAAGCTATTTAACTTTTCAAATATCTATCTAAATCAGATAAATTTTTAAAAAATTCTTCTATTGCTATTTGCAGATACCATTTTTCTTTCTTTCAATATCTTGAAAAGTTGGCATTATCTTTCATATAAATTTTTAAATTGTACTTTCTGTTGAGATTTTTCGCTTTTTAAAAATAGTTCAATTGAAGAAGACACAGATGCATAATTTATATCATTAAAAAGGCAAATTATACCCAGAATATCCTGAGGTTACTGTGAAGAGAATTTGGGAATGATGGGGGAGCCATAAAGCAGTGTTTGAAGCTCTCTTAATCTTTCCAATTAAAAAAATAAAATAAAAAGAAAGTAGGGCAGAAAAACCCAATGCTTAAGAAAATTTGCAGCCCAACTAAGTGACAAACTTGACTCCAAATCCTAAATACAAGTTAATATAAGTAAACCATTTGCAGATACAAAACCCCTTTTGTGTCTTCAAGGTGAAAAAAGGAAAGGATGATAAAAGTGTATCTGTTAATGGCCCTGAGATTAGGAAAACCGCTTGAACTCAGCACAAAAGATTCTTTGAAAACACGGTGGGCCAGTCTGAGAATAGCAGTTAAAACTGAGAGGGAGGTCTGCGGAATACATGTGTGAGTGAGCGGACCATGACGGAAGCAGTATGGGCTGTAAATTCTGAGAATTCAACAAATCAAAGTAGCTCTCCCTAGTATCAACCTGTCACCAGATTACTGTGTGTTCTGTAGCAGATTTTCTATGAACTTTCAAGGACGAGTGGTAGGAGTTATAGTCACAGAGACAGGGGGCTGATAATGTAGGATTTTGCAGGCCAGTTAAAGAGTTAGGAATGATTCTAAATGTAACAACACAATGTTGGAGGATTTTAGGCAAGAAGTAACATTTATGCATAAAAACATCACTTCACCTGTTGTATGTGGTATGGATTGTAGAGAAAGCAAAGAAGAAGAAAAGAATATGAGGTGAAAGTGTAGGGAAGAGGCTGGTGGCTTAGGATTGGGTATGATCAGTGAGAAGACACCAAAGTGGGCTACTCTTAGATATGTTTTGGCAATAGAACATGCTCATTGATTGGAAATGGAGTATGAAAGAAGAATAAGATGGAGAATTGGGTTTAAGTAACAAAATGGATAGCGCTATTAATTATTGGAACAAGAAAGCCATTATCAGAATAGGCTTTGGGAAGTAGGGGGACAGACACCAAGCATTCTGTAATCACCATATTAAGTTGGATATGAACCTTGAGTTCAGGAAGAGGTTATGACTAGATATCTAAACTTGAGAGTACTCAACAAATGGGTTAGATTTTTTGTTTTTACACAAAATAGTAACAAAGGCTAAGTGATGTTCTGCTATTTGTGTGTGTGTGTTTTTTTTTTTTTTTTTTTTTTGAGACAGAGTCTTACTCTGTCACCAGGCACCAGGTTGGAGTTCAGTGGCGTGACCTCGGCTCACTGCAACCTCCGCTTCCTGGGTTCAAGCAATTCTCCTGCCTCAGCCTCCAGAGTAGCTGGGACTACAGGTGTATGCCACCACACCCAGCTAATTTTTTTTTGTATTTTTAGTAGAGACGGGGTTTCACCATGTTGGCCAGGATAGTTTTGATCTCTCGACCTTGTGATCCACCCGCCTCAGCCTCCCAAAGTGCTTGCATTACAGGCGTGAGCCACCACGCCCGGCCATAATGTTCTACTTTTTAAAAATAATCTATTTAGAAAGCTTTTCTTTCTTTTTTTCTTATTAATATATATACTTTTTATTGCATTTTGGGTTGGGGTACATGTGAAGAACATGCAAGATTGTTGCATAGGTACACACATGGCAGTGTGATTTGCTGCCTTCCTCCCCATCACCTATATCTGGTATTTCTCCCCATGCTATCCCTCCCCAACTCCCCAACCCACGCTGTCCCTCTCCTTCTTCCCCCCCAACAGACTCCAGTGTGAGATGCTCCCCTCCCTGTGTCCATGTGTTCTCATTGTTCAACACCCGCCTATGAGTGAGAATATGCGGTGTTTGATTTTCTGTTCTTGTGTCAGTTTGCTGAGAATGATGGTTTCCAGGTTCATCCATGTCCCTACAAAGGATGCGAACTCATCGTTTTTGATGGCTGCATAATATTCCATGGTGTATATG
>PVKV010031273.1:0-20692 GCA_004027835.1 Alouatta palliata | reverse complement strand
AGAAAACTTGAAGGACAACTCTCAGCATGTACATAAAGAAAGAAAACATGAAGAGAGATATGAGAAAAAAGATTAACAGAAGCATTTAAATCCATGAAGTCCAAAGATTTACATAAAAAGAAAATGATAAAAAGAAAATTATCAAAGAACATCCTATTAGGAGAACATTTTCCAGAGCTATGTGGATGGGCTGCATGCATCTAGACTTAAACAGTCACCAACAGTTGATCAGGAGAAATAAATCACCCCTAAATGCATCGCTGTGATGTTTTAGGAGAGAAGGAACAAAACAGGGCATCTGTAAAGAAATCTCAAACTCGCATCAGATTTCTCATCGGTAACACTAGAATACAATAAGGCAGTAACTTTAAAGTCCACAGAGGAAATTATTTTCAACTTAGAGTTCTACACCTGGTTAAAAAAAATTATATTGAGTGTTGATGCCAAAATAAACACATTTTCAGGCATCATGGGCCTCAGACCATTTACCCGTTACGCATCTTCTATGAAAAAGATAAATCCTTTGTGATATTCTGCAGAAACACCAATATACGTCCTAGACAGAAGGAGACATAGGACCCGAGACAGAGTGGCCCCATTCTGAAGACGATAAAGGACTATCTCAGATGACACTAAGCAGCAGACTTAGAGAGCAACTGGTCTACCACCATGCAGGGTCAGGGCAGTGCAAGTACAAATGTTGCTAGGGAGAAACGTTTAAGAAGAAAGCAGATTTGTGAAAGCAAAAGCATCATGATGGTGGAAAATCTTGACGATAAGTCAGAGGACAAGTTTACAACAAACGGAAAGCATCTGGAATTCTAGGAAACTCACAAAAATTTACAAGAGAGTCATGCTTTAGTGCAAATCGACAAGCACATGCCATGAGCTAGCAGCATGGACATCTCCTGGAAACTTGTTGGAAATCCTCAGGCCACCCCAAACCTGCTGAATCAGGAACTATGGATGGCACCCAGCAATCTGCCTTTAGCAAGCCCTCCAGGGTTCTTGATCCTCTGCTTTATACCAGGGTTTGGCAGTGGCCTCTTTTTGTAAATCAGTTCATTCGAGCTCAGGACACTTATTTTATCCTGCAGTTTCTATGGCTGCTTCTACTCTGCAACAGCAGAGGATAGTGGCTGTGACAGAGACCCTATGGCCCCAAAGCCTAAATATCTGCTATTCGATCCTTGACAGAAAATAATCCCTGCTTTGTATACCTTTGGATAGGCTACAGAAGTGTTTGGGACTTCATTTGATTTTGAATTTTGGTCTGTGCTTCTTAGATGTATTGATACGGGAATCCCAGGTCCTTCTGTCTGCAGCCAAGTGCACTACACTCCTGTTTGCAGCATCCTAATAATGTGAAGGCTGCTTTAGTTTTGAGTCAACATCTACAGCAAGCCCAGGAGACGGGATTAAGGAATAGGAGTGTAAGAGTTAAAACACTGTCAATGTGAAAGTCAGGTACAGCTCCAGAAACTACCAGTAGAAGGGAACCACAGGGAAAAATATTTCCTTATCTCAAATAAAAGGGAGACAAGAGAGACTGTCAAATTGGTGCAACCAGAAAAATATGCTCACACAACTCATAAAATGTTTTAAAGGAAAAAGAAGTAAAAATCAGACCATAACTATGAAAAATTGACAGGGAGTGAAGAAAGAGAAGAGATGAGGAATAGAAGTGTCTAAATCAAGAAATGAGGGATAGAGGATCCTCCAGAGGAACAGAAGAAGCAGTAAGCAAGAGCTGCTTTGAACAAGCATCCCAGACAGTTTGACGTGGGGCAGACTTTTGTTTTCATTTTTTTTGTTTAGTTTTTGTGCGTAAATGTACATTTTACTTTAATGAGTGTACAGATCTTTGACAGGTGGAGATCAACACTGGCAGGACCCTGGCCCACGGAATTAGGAAGACTCCAAGCCTCACTCTCCAGCCCACCTGTCCCCACCGGGTCTGCCCAGTGCTCTGTGCTCCTGAAGCCCCTCTCCCACACAAACTGCCTTCTGTCTTTTTAAAGTACTGTTGGTTTAACATCTGTTTTGTCTGATATAAGAATAGTTACTCTTACTCACTTTTGATGTCCGTTTGCATGAAGTATCTTTTCCCACCCTTTTGCTTTACGTTTATGTGAGTGCTTATGTATTAGGTGAGTCTCCTGAAGACAGCAAAAACTTGGTTGGTAGATTTTTAGCTATTCTGCCATTCTGTACCTTTTTTTTTTTTTTTTTTGAGACAGTGTCTTATTCTGTCACCCAAGCTGGGGTGCACTGGTGTGATCTTGGCTTACTGCAACCTTCACCTCCTGGGTTCCAGCAATTCTCTTGCCTCAGCAGCTGAGATTACAGGCATGCACCAACACACCTGGATAATTTTTTTTGTATTTTTAGTAGAGATGTGGTTTCACTGCGTTGGCCAGGCTAGTCTTGAACTCCTGACCTCAGGTGACCCACTTGTCTTGGCCTCTCAAAGTGCTGGGATTACAGGCATGAACCACCACGTGCTGCCCATTCTGTATCTTTTAAGTGGAGAATTTAGGCCATTTACATTCAACATTAGTCTTGAGAAGTAAGGTGCTATTCTGTTCACCATGCAATTTGTTACCTGAATACCTTGTTTTCTTTTTCATTGTGCTATTGTTACTTAGGCCCTGTGAAATTTATGCTTTAAGGAGGTTCTATTTTGGTGTATTTTGAGGATTTGTTTCAAGATTTAAAGCTCCTTTTAGCAGTTCTTGTAGTACCAGTTTGGTAGTGCTGGATTCTCTTAGCATTTGTTTGTCTGAAAAAGACTTTATCTCTTCTTCATTTATGAATCTGCTGTTTGATAGGTTTTCCTTTATAGGTTACCTAATGCTTTTGCCTCACAGCTCTTGAGTTTCTTTCCTTCACCTGGGCTTTAGATAACCTAATGACTATGTGACTAGGTGACGACTATGTGACTAGGTGACTAGGTGATAACAGTTTCGCAATGGATTGCCCGGGTGTTCTTTGAGCTTCTTGTATTTGGATGTCTAGATCTCTAGCAAGGCCAGGGAAGTTTTTCTCAATTATTCCCTCAAATATATTGTATAGACTTTTAGATTTCTCGTCTTCCTTGGGTACACCAGTTATTCTTAGGCTTGGACACTTAACATAGCTCTGAACTTCTTGGCAGCTTTGTTCTTTTTTGTTTGTTTGTTTGTTTGTTTGTTTGAGACAGAGTCTCGCTCTTGTCATCCAGGCTGGAGTGCAATGGTGCAATCTCTGCTCACTGCAATCTTCACCTTCTGGGATCAAGCGATTCTCCTGCCTCAGCCTCTGAAGTAGCTGAGATTACAGGCACCTGCCACCAGGCCTGGCTAATTTTTGTATTTTAGAGACCGGGTTTCACCATGTTGGCCAGTCTAGTCTCAAACTCCTGACCTCTGGTGATCCACCCACCTTGGCCTCTCAAAGTGCTGGGATTACAGGCATGAGCCACCAAGCTTTGTTCATTTCTAAAAATATTTTATTCTTTGTCTTTGATAGATTGGGTTAATTCAAAAACCTTATCTGCAAGCTCTGAAGTTCTTTCTTCTGCTTTATCAATTCTATTGCTGAGACTTTCCAGTGCATTTTGGATTTCTCTCAGTGTGTCTTTGATTTCCCAGAGTTGTGGTTGTTTTCCCTTTACACTGTCTGTTTCACTGAAGATTTTTCCTTTTGTGTCCTGGATCATGTTTTTGGTTTCTTTAAGTTGGACTTCACCTTTCTCTGGTGCCTCCTTGAATAGATTAATAATCAAATTTCTGTTTCTTTTTCTGGCAATCAGTGATTACATCTTCATTTGTATCTATTGCTGGTAAACTGGTGTGATAGTTTGGGGGTGTTAGAGAAGTTTGTTTTGTCATATTACCAGAATTGTTTTTCTGGTTCCTTCTCATTTGGGTAGACTATGTCAGAGGGAAGATCTAGCACTCAAGGGCTGCTGTTTAGATTACTTTGTCCCACTGAGTGCTCCCTTTATGTGGTTTTCTCCCCCTTCCCCTAGAGATGGGGCTTCCTGAGAGCCAAACTGCTGATTGTTTTTGTTCTTCTTGCTCTAGCCACTCAGCGGAGCTATGGGCCTCAGGCTGGTACTGGAAAGTGTCTGCAGAGTTCTGTGATGTGATCTGTCTTCAGGTCTTGCAGCTGTGGATACCAGCACCTGCTCTGGTGGAGGTAACAAGGGGGTGAAGTGGACACTGTGAGGGTCCTTTGTTGTATTTTTGTTTAGTGTGCTGGTTTTGTGTTGGTTGGCCTCCAGCCAGGAGGTGCTGCTTTCAAGAGTGCATGATGTACGGTATTATAAGTTAGATGTGAACTTACCCTAGGGATGCCTGGTTAAGCATTCAGGTTTCTCAGGGGGTGGGCAAGGTCATAGAACTCCCAAGAGACTATGACTTTTGTCTTCAGCTACCAGGGTGGGTAGAGAAAGACTACCCCGTGGGGACAGGGATAGGTGTGTCTGAGCTCCAAGTTTCCTTGGGCAGGGCTTGCTGTGGCTGTTGTGGGGGTGTGGCTCCCAGGCCAATAGAGTTACATTCCCAGGGAGATTATGGCTGTCTCTGCTGCATCACATAGGTCACCAGGGAAGTGGGGGAAAGCTGACAATCATAGGCTACACTCCACTCCCATGCAGCCGGCAATTCTAAAGGCCAGTATCACTCCCACTATGCCCCTACAGCAGCACTAGTCTACTTCCTTGCAGCTTGTGTCCAGGGCTGAGAACTCGCCCCAGACCACCAGCCTCCCCGCTGAGAAAGCAAGCAGACTCATAGTTTTGGCATCTCAGGGAGCCTGCAGCAGGGATCCAATTCCTTCAACAGTCTGTAGATTTTCTCCACTTTCTTGGTATGTTCCCGTGGTAGTTTTAAAGCAAAAGTTCACAATGTGAGTCTCCACATGCTGCTCTGTTCTTCCAAGTGGGAGCTTTAAGCTAGTCCTGCCTCATATCCGTGGTCTTAATCTCCTTGCTGTCTTGTGAAAAACCATTTCCGTGGCTGCCCCTGCCTCCTCTGCAGGATGTGAAATGGTGGGTGGTGAGGTGAGCAAGAGCACCGCAGCTCTGGCCAATCCTGTGTAGCTGCCAAAACGGCCCTGAACACTAACGCTCCCTCCCGCAAACCCCTCTGAGCCCACCCATCAAGAAGCCCTTTCTTGACTCCCCACCCCCATCCAGTCCCAGAGACCATCCTGTTGCATATTTTATGACAACATATCCTTCTCCTTGCCGGTAATTATCACAAATGTAATTATTCATTACATGTGCAATTATTCATTGGATATTCTCCACATCCAGCTGGGCTGAAGACAGAGAGATGGTGTCTGGCTCATAGACAGCTGGACCTGCCACACCTCCCCCGATGCCTGCCATACAGGAAGGACTCAATCAGGGCCAGTTACAAGAAAGAGCAAATCCTGCTGGCAGGCAGACAGCCTTCAGCACCGGGCCTGGCACTGCTCTGCTGCAAAACTCAGCGCCTGCATGAAGGCACACAGGGAGAGAGGTCGTCAGAGTGTCTAGGGGAAAGAGGGTCTTGAACATCAAGGTGAGAGCTTCTCGGGATTGCTAACAGCCTTGGCAGTGGACAGGGGGACGTTGCAGGCTGGGTCTGTCCATCTTCCTGGTGATTTCCTGTCACACTCTCCACACGGGCAACAAGAACTGCAGTTTTCAGGGATGTATCAGAGGAGCTGTTTCCAAGTTAGTGAAAATTACCTTTGAGATTCCAATCTGAGCTGGGAAAGCATCTGACAAACATCAGTGGGAATGGATGTGCCAGCAGTTCAATGACAAAATCAGATGGATCCCCGCAGCCAAAATATAAGCAGCAGCCGGGACTGGCCCTGGGCCCCCTGTTGTGCTGTGTGGATGCTAGGTTGCCACAATCAACACCATAGTGCCCTCGTTTTGGAAAACTACTGGAAAGAAATGATGGAGGGAATGGGCTGGGAGGCAGTGTAGACGTTCACTGTGGAAATGCAAGCAGATCTTCCCGTTATAGACAGCTTGGTGCCTGTTCTCATGCAGAGCACATGGCAAGCAGAGACTCCAAATAAGGTCATTGAAACCACTCTGGAGAGACAAGCATAAAGCAGGGAAAAAAAATTGATTTGAGTGTCACGTGCAGACAGAGGTGAGGTTTGGGCCACAGAAGAGAATAAGCTCTCAGAGAGGAAGAGAGGCAGAACCTTGCAAAGTATACTCGTAACCTTGAGGAAGAGCAGCAGGGCAAACTTCCCGGGTTGCTGAACACAGAACCATGAGTGAGGAAATAAATGTTTTTCAAGAATCACAGCGGATGTGAGGCTGAAGGTCCACATGCTGTTAGAAGGAAGTGCACACTCCTCCCAACCCCCCTGTGAAAGGTAATGTCTGATGATTCCCAGGAAGAACTTTACTGACCCTTTGGGGCTTTGCAATTTGGCTGAAATGGGTTGTAAAGTCAGCAGCCATTTTCTTCAGGCTTCACAACCTGCAGATCTTTCGCTCAATCCAGAAAGGATGGGAATGAGAGGGTGAGGATTTGTGAGCGAGCTTCTCCATCACAGCAAGTCAATCAGATTCAACATGGAGGAGCGTGAGTCTCTCACGTACCGTTTCTAGATACAGATTTTGCATCTGGCTTTCAACAACTGCAGGATTTCAGAGGTTACTTCTTGCTTCTGTCAGTCATGGGTCTTCCAACACCAGCTGAGCAAGAGCCACTTAATTTTTATATTTCTGATATCTCATTTTTGAGAAATCTTGTGACTTTGGATGATTGTTTGTGAGTTTACTATGCCTGTGGTGACAACAAAAATGACCAAGGGATCTTATGGGATTTCAGAAGAATGTCCTGGCTGGGCGCAGTAGCTCAGGCCTGTAATCCCACTACTTTGGGAGTCTGATACGGGTGGATCACGTGGTAAGGAGTTCGAGACCAGCCTGACCAACATGGTAAAAGCCTGTATCTACTAAAAATACAAAAAAAAAAAAAAAAAAAAAATTACAGACATGGTGATGCATGCCTGTGATCCCAGCTACCCGGGATGCTGAGGCAGGAGAATTGCTTGAATCCGGGAGGTGGAGGTTGCAGGGAGCCAAGATCGTGCCACTGCACTCTAGCCTAGGTGACAGAGTGAGACTCCATCTCAAAAAATAAAAATGAAAATAATAACAATGCCCTTTGGAGATTATTTCGATTACCAAAAAGATTGCACAGGAGAATGGACTGTTTGAGAAAAGCCCAAAATTCTCATGGCAACTAGAGCTGTTATTGAAGAAGAGAGATTGGAGATGGAGGCATCTCTGCCCAAAATAACCCATGAACATATACAGTCCTTTAAAAGAAAAAAAAAAAGTCATACATGATTCAGTATTTGAGATTATTTTCTGGAACCGATTGGTATAGGAGGGTCCAGGTAAAATACGCAAAACAACAGGGAAGCCCAGCAACCCGGACCTCATGGCGAATCCATTCCCTTTTTGAGTTCCGGGAGCCCCCTCCACTCCCCTCTTTGCCAGGTTAGAAAGCAGAGGGGGTCTTTGAAGCCCGGGGCTTTTCTGGACTTGGCTGTGCGGAGCTGCATGGGAGGCGCGCCCTCTGGTGGCCACTTCGGGCTGTCCCGGGGCCGAGTGGATGGGAAATGGACAAAGGGGCCTAGAAAGCCCTTTCCGCAGATGCAGCGGAAGGAGGAAAGCAGGGAGGTGTGATGAGAGCGCTGATAAGAGACCTGAGTGGGAACCACGGCTATGGCCAAACCGCTTTTTTACAAGACCGAGATTCCCCCAGGGCCTGGGGTCACCCTGGCTTTCCTGAAGACACCCCTGACCCAGCCCTACCTTCCAGGTCCTGGAGGGATCTCTGGGGTCCTGGTTGGTGCTGATTCTGCTTGATGAGTGTCGGGGTTGATGCTTGTCCCATGTGGTGGTTAAGGACTTGGGACGTGAATCTCTGGGGAAGTTTGGGACAGTCTGAGAGGAAGAGGTGAAGAACGAAGGAGAGGAACTGTTACTCTCAGAAAGGGAGGCAGACAGGAGTGAAAGGAACAGGGCGCTCCCAGGTTGAGCGGAGAGTCTGGCCTCCGTGTGTGGCTCAGGTGCAGGAATACCTGGACACTCTGGACGGCAGCAAAGGCGCTCTTCGCTGGACCTGGCGATGTCCATGTCCAAGGCAAGGAGCAAGCTGGTAGGGGGGAGAGGCTGGAGGCAAACAAGAGCCAGGAAAAAGGTCAGTGCAGGCAAGGGAAGCAGATCCTAGGCACAGGGACCCAGAGCACATCCTCCTGGAAGAAGGATGAGGACCAAGGGAACAAGGGCTAACGAGGGGACGGAGGGAAACAGGGTGAGGCTGAAAGAACAGAAGGCCAGCGGGCCAGAGCAGGAGAGGCTCAGGGAAGCCATAAAGCTAGAATAGTGATATTTACCCCACACCAAACTGTCCACTGGGCAGACAGCCTTAAATTCGTCCTTGTACCTGGGAGGCTGAAAGGGCAGTGGCGTTTTGGCAGAAGAAATTAAGTGAAGGGGCTGAATCCAGAACTGAAGGAAAGCATTAGCTGTGGACTCTCATTTTTATCTCTGCCGAGGTCTAGATGCAGGCGTGCTGCCTGGCTCATGTCACATGGCTGTGGGCAGGTTCACACGAGAATGCAGGGCAAGGTTCTTCACATCAGAGTGTTCTGTGTATAAGGCTGTATTATTTCCAGCATAGACATTTTTGCACATGTAAGTCATTTTCTCAAATATGAAAAAACCGGATTCCTGGAACATTTCTGTGATTCCATAACCTTTCCCCAAAGGTAGCTCTTTCATCCTTGTCGGGCTGAGACCAGAATGTGTCAGCTGGTAAGGGAACCCCTATAGCTCAGGCTGTCACCTCCATCTCCCAGCGCACCGAGAGGAGTGGCTCCCCTGGTCCTCTGCCCACAGCTGCCCTGCAGCATCAGCTGCTTCCAGGATGCTGCCTGCAGACCCTGGGAGAACTGGCATAGGAAAGAAGATTCAATGTGCTCTGGTAACTCCAGGGGTAGTACTAGGATCCACAGATTCAAATTGCAAAATGAAAAAGATCAGATGCACTCTGACCCTTGGAATTTTCCAAGCCTGGACAAGGAGGTCTCTGCAGCTGATGAGCCCCATCTCAGGAGTGGGCATTGCTGAGAGCCCACACAGCTCTATGGCCTGAGCCCAGTGTTCATGGCATCATCAACAACAAAAGCTGGTGGCAGGCGTGAATGCGGGGGTGGTAACTATGCGAGGCTTAAGAAAGAGAAACATTCTGTATTTTCACCGGTACTGTCAATGGTATTCTTGTTTATGGGACCTCTGGGTAAGAATGGGGCTGGGCTGGGTGTGGCCCAGCACTCTGTGAGGCCAAGGAGGGCAGATCATGAGGTCAGGAGTTCGAGACCATCCTGGCAAACATGGTGAAACCCCGTCTCTACTAAAAATATAAAAGTTATCCAGGAGTGGTAGCATGCACCTGTAATCCCAGCTACTTGGGAGGCCGAGGCAAGAGAATTGCTTGAACCTGGGAGGTGGAGGTTGCAGTGAGCCAAGATTGAGCCACTGCACTCCAGCCTTGGCGACGGAGCAAGACTCCATCTCAGAAAAGAAAAGGATGGGCTGAGACAGTAAGAGCAGGTGGACTTGGTGCAAACAGCTACGTTTGACTCCCTGCCTGTCATTCACCATCTGTGGGCTTTTGGCGAGGCATTTTGTCACACGTTTGGTTTCTTGTAATGTTAAAATAGCTTCATTTACAATGTTATTGTACAACTCAACTAAGCTTATCCTTGTAAAAGTCCTGAGTTAGAAGTATAAAAACTGCATGTCATTTATCAATGGGCATTATTGGGATGTGAGATACCCGTACTGCATGTGGATGCAGAGAATATGGGTTAATTACAGGTCTTTCAAAAGAAGTGGGAATCAATCATCACCTTTCCCTCCTTCTGCAAAGGTGAATATACAAGTCTTCTCTTAAAGCATGTCACACTGATATATGTATAACATTTTGTTTTTTTAATTGAACTTATTACTGAGATAACTGTTGATTTGCATGCAGTTGTAAACAATAATACAAGAAAATCCTAGGTACATCTAACTCACTTTCCCCAATAATAGGCATTTTAGTATAATATCACACCAGAATATTGACATGGCTAAAATTCACTGATTTTATTCAGATTTCTCCAGTGTTACTTATACTTATCTGTGTGTCTGTATGTGTGTTTAGGTGAATATAGTTCTACATAAATTTACTACCCGTGTAAGTTCATGTATCCACCACCAAAGTTAAGATAGTTAAGAGTACTGATCAATAAATACCTACATTAAAAGAGAAGAAGGTCCCAAATAAATAGTCCAACAGTTACCCCTCAAGGAGCTGGCAAATGAACAGAGCAAGCCCGACGTTACCAGAAGGAAGGGAATAATAACAAAGACCAGAACAGAAATAAATAAAAATAGAATTTAAAAAAACCACAGAAGAAATCAATAAAACCAAATGTTAGTTTACAAACAAACAAAATCCACAGACCCTGAGGTTAACAAAGAAAAAAGAAAGAAGCCTTAAATAAATAACATCAGAAATAAAAGTAAGGGCATTACAACAGATGCCTCAGAAATGAAAAGGATCATAAGGGACTACTGTGAACAATTTTATGACAGTAAATTGGATAACCTAGGGGAAACAGACAAACTCCAAGAAAAATTTAACCTACCAAGATTGAATCAGGAAGAAATTAAAAGCCTACATGGACCAATAACAAATAAAAAGATCAGAGTAGTAATTAAACATTTCATAACAAGTATAACAACAACGACAAAAGCCCAGGATCATACGCTTTGGCAACTAAATTCCATCAAACATTCAATGACAAATTGATACCAACATTTCTTAAATTCTTCCAAAAAATCAACTTAGAGGAAATACTTCTAACACATTTTATGAGTCCAGGATCACCATGATATCTAAGCCAGACAGATACTGTAAGAAAAGAAAACTACAGGCCAATATTGCTGAAAATATTGATGAAAAATACTCAATAAAATATTAGCAAACCAAATTCAATAACACATCAAAATACTATACAACATGACTGAGGGAACGTATTCTCTTTGCAGGTTCACGAGGGGGTGTAATTTCAAAGGCAAGAACTTCCTAGTGCCATGCTTTCTTCCCCGCTTCCCTGCCTCCACATCTCTCCATCCAGGATATTAAAGGTCTTTGTTTAAGCTTTGGTGAGCAGGAAGAATTGAAGATCAATCACTCCAGTAGAATTTTAGAGGAACTCCATTCATAGGCCAGGGGGCTTGAATGAGGTGGGAATTTCTCCCAGGTTAAAAGTCCCCTTTTTCCACACCTCTTTGGACTCCATATCTGGATCCCCTTCCACAATCTCGTGGAAGCTTCTCTCTCTCATCTTTTTCTCTCTCTTTTTTCTTTCTCTGCTTAAATAAATCACTTTCAGCAAAACTCTTTGGAGTCCGATATTTACTTAATCCCTCACCGCGCCCAGCATGGTCCCCTCTCCCATTCTTGGGTGAGTGAGAGACCAAGAACCTAGAAGAACATCTTTTCAGGGGAGCTGAGCCTCCCCTGCTCCCCAAAATTCAATCACATGACCAAGGGAAATTTATTACTAACATGGAGCCTGATTTAACATATACAAATTAATCAATGTGATACATTGCATTAACAGACTGAAAGATAAAAATCCCATGATCACCTCAATTGATGCAGAAAAAGCATTCAACAAAGGTCAACATTTTTCTCGATTTAAACTCTCAACAGTTTAGGCATAAATGGAAAGTTAGTCACCATAAAAAAAAAAAGGCTGTTTGTGAAAAAGCCACAGTTAACATAATAATCAATGGGAAAAAAGGTAAAGCTTTTCTGCTAAGGTCTGATACAAGACAAGGCTGCCCACTCTTGCTGCTTCTATTCAACGTGGTACTGCAAGTACTCGCAAGAGGAATTAGACAAGAAAAAGAAATAAAAGGCATTGAAATCGAAAAAACCCTCAAATTATCTCTAGAGATGGCATGATACCATATTTAGTAAACCCCCAAGACTCCACCAAAATAAATGTTAGAATTAAAAAACAAACTTGGTAAAGCTAAAGGATACAAAATCAGTTGCATTTATGTGCACAAATAACAACCTAGGTGAAAAAGAAATCAAGGAAACAATTGTATTTATGAAAGCATGAAAAATATAGTTAGAAATAAGTTTAACCATGAAAGTAAAAAAAGTACACTGAAATAAATCATTGATAAAATAAATAGAATACACAAATACATGGAAAGATAACCCATATTCACGGATTTGGAGACTTTATATTGTTAAAATGTCCATATTACCCAAAGGAATATGCAGATTCGATGCCATCCTTATCAAAATTCTGATGGCATTCTTCTCAGAAATACAAAAAAATCCTGAAATTTGTATGGAACCACAAAAAAGCTAAATAATCAAAGTAATTTTGAGAAAGGAAAAACACATTGGAGTTATTACATTTAAATTAGATTGCAAAGCTCTAATAATAAAAACACTATGGTACTGGCATAAAATCGGACACATAGACCAGTGGAACAAAAGAGAGCCTCTAAATCAAATTTAAAAATATACAGTAAATGAATTCTTGACAAAAGCACCAAGAAGACACAATGGGAAAAGGATAATCTCTTCAATAAATGATGCTGGGGAAACTGGATTTACATGTGCAAAAGAATAAAACCAGGCCCTTATACCATACACAAAATCCAACTCAAAATGAATGCAAGACCTAAATGTAAAATCTAAAACCCTAAAATTCCAAGGAGACAACATAGGCGAAAAGGTCCTTGACATTGCCCTTGGCAATAATGTTTGAATATCACACCAAAAGGCTACAAAAGCAAAAATAAATGGGAATACGTCAAACTGAAAAGCTTCTGCACAGCAAAGAAAACAATCAACAAAATAAAAATATAAACTTTAGATTGGAAAACATATATCTGATAAGGTTTAATATCCAAAATTTATAAAAAGTTCACACAACTCAATAGCAAGAAAACATATAACCCAATTTTTTTAAATGGGTAAATTATCTGAGGTTATTTCTCCAAAGAAGACACAAAAATGACCCGCAGGTTAATGGAAAGATTCTCAGTCTCACTAATCATCAGGGAAATGCAAATCAAAACCATTATGAGTTATCACCTGACACCAGCAAATGGAGTTTCTTAAAGAAATTAAAGTTTGAAGTATCATAAGATGCAGCAATTCCTCCTCTGAGTATACATCCAAAGGAAAGGCAATCAGCATTCACAGAGTGAGGACTGCCATGTTCATTGCAGCAGCATTCTCAATATCTAAGTTAAGGAAACAACCTAAATATTCACTGACAAGCAAATGGGCAAAGCAATTGTGATATATATGTACTAAGGGATATCCTTCAGCCTCAAAAAAGGAGATCCTACCATTTACCACAACCTGGATGGAATTGGCAAGACATTATGCTAAAGAAAATATGCCTACAAGCGTGCAGGATGGGACCTGAGTTCTGGCCCCTCACATTGACAATCACAGTAGTTACTTACCAGCATCCTATGACTGGGCCCTCTTCCCCTCAGAGGCAGTTTGCCTGGAAAGAACAGAAAGAACAAAGGGATCCATTTCTGTCTTTCTCTGAGAGACTGACTGGAGTATCTCCAAAGATAGGGACTACAAAATGAGATTTGCTCACAGCTCACAACAAACACAAAACTGCATTTTTGGCAACAGATAGAAAAAATTTTTAAAAACCAGGATCAGTTTCTGAAGATTTTCAGATTCAAACAAACCACATTCTTGGGAAGCAACATTTAAAAAGGCACACAGAGAATTGAAGAGCTGTCTAGTAACTGAAGAGAAGAAGGCCATGTGATCTTAATATAATCTCCCACGACCCAAGTCAGGGTCTGTCTCTAGGTTGGCTTGAATGCTGACACTTGGCTAGAAGAGACACATGTCAATGTGAAAGCAAAGCTCACGTCTGTGTCTGGTGGTTATTAGCCATGTGGCCCCACCTCCAGAGGAGGATATCTGATCAGCCTCAGGGGCTTTATCCCTAAGTGCCTGGCAGGTGTTGCAGCTGTTCTTCTCAGGCTGCAGGTGAACATGTGGGTGGCCACGCTTTGTTAAGTGGCATGACCATGGAGAGTCGTCCCGCTCTGTTGATGAATCCTTGCTTTCTGCTGGAAAAGTTGTGTCTTCCTGAACCTTGAAGACAAACCACAAGCTCATTGTTGTTGTCTGTATGCATGTGTGACAGAAGAAAACAATTTTTCTTTACAGAGGTGTTCAGTGCCCCCATCATCGTTTTGCCCAGAAAGCACCCCTGTTAGTGCAGGACTCCCATTATCTATGAGGGCAGGTGCTATATGCCTGGGGACAGGCCACTTCATCTTTATGGGCCTTGATCTCCTCACCAGCAATGAGATCTGGATACACAGAACGCACTTCGGCTGAGTGACTGCTACCAGGTAGCCTCTGGCCCACATTTCAGTGGAAAGAACAGGAGCCCAAAGATGAGAAAAGACACAGCCTCATTTTCAAGAAGCTCGCAGCTAGGAAATGAGATACCCTTTCCTTAGTTCCTCATCAAAATCCCCATTTCAGGCCAATAACCAGGAGCCGCTCTGTTGGAGCGATGCTACAGTTAGCAAGACATGCATCCCACCCTCTGGAAATTCATGGCACCAAAAGTTGTCACAGAGCAAGTTGGGGGTGAAATAACCCTAAATGGTGCAGTCTTTAACCTTATGTCACAGATGTTAGCAAAGTTAGCCCAAGAAGAAAAGGCAATTAATACTGTTTTACACATTATTTTAAAAGGCATTTTGATTATGCAAATAACCCATGTTACATACAGAATAATTATGAAATCCAGGTAAAAGGAAAATGAAAATTACAAAATTAGAGATACTCGGGAATATGTGCTTCTGACTGTGGGTCTGTGTCTCCACCTTCATTTGCTTGTAAGTAGAATAATGACGTCTTTGCTGCTCTGCAACCTGCTTAGGACCTAAATGAATTTTCCATATTTATGTAAATGATGAAATCCCAACACTGTCATTTTAATGAATGCAGAGTGGTTCCGTTTGGATGTAGCATGATTTGATTATCCTAAAGAAATTACAGGAACCATCTTTACATTGATATATCTGTACATGTCCTTATTTGTTTAGAATTAATTCTTGGAAATTGAATTGCTGAATAAAGACACAGTTTATACACATTGCAAAATGGATAAGTCTTTTGGGTGATGTACTTTGTGGATAATAAACTGCAATATGGTATATACTAAACCTTAATTCTTCCCAGCACACCACCTCAAGTCACCATTCTGACTTCAAATGACTCACTTGAACAAACTCACATGCATGATGTTGACTCACCTATGTTACTGTACCACAAAAGATGTAGAGGGCATCGTGTTTTCACATGAATTAGCATGGAAAGGTGGTAGCTTTATATTTTTACCACTTCAAGTTTTTGGTTTTTTTGAGACAGAGTCTCGCTCTGTTGCCCAGGCTGGAGTGCAGAGGCACAATCTTGGCTCACTGCAACCTCCACTTCCCGGGTTCAAGCAATTCCCCTGCCTCAGCCTCTGAGTAGCTGGGATTCCAGGCACACACCACCAGGCCTGGCTAATTTTTTTTGTATTTTTAGAAGAGATGATGTTTCACCATGTTGGCCAGACTGGTCTTGAAGTCCTAGGCCTCCCAGAGTGCTGGGATAACAGGTGTAAGCCACCGCACTTGATCACCACCTCAAGTTTTTTTTTTTTTTTTTTTTTTTGTTGTTTTTGAGACAGAGTCTCCGTCTGTTTCCCAGGCTGGAGTGTGGTGTGATCTCAGCTCATTGCAACCTCCACCTCCTGGGTTCAAGTGATTCTTCTGTCTCAGCCTCCCGAGTCACAGGACTATAGGCAGGGGCCACCATGCCCGGTTAATTTTTGTATTTATAGTAGAGACGGGGCTTCACCACATTATTCAGGCTGGTCTCAAACTCCTGACCTCGTGATCCACCCGCCTCGGCCTCCCAAAGTGCTGGGATCACAGGCATGAGCCCCTGTGCCCGGCCAAGTTTTGAATACCTTTCTCACTGCAATGTATTGTCAACCGGTGTGAACCATAACAGCACAAAGAGAAAGTAGGATGCAGGAGGGAAGGAAAAAAAGTCATATTCCTTAAAATGTGATGTTCTCTAAATTTTGAAATATTTAACAGAAAGCATTTACAAGTTTTTAAATATTTAACACAAATTGAGGTCTCTTTCCTCTGCCGGCCTCTGGGAATGGTATGTGGGCCAGTGGTGAGGACCTGAGACTGGGCTGAAAAGGCAGGGCTCTGGGTCCTATTCCATACTTTAAAGCTCAATGAGCACATTTGAGCAGACAAATTAAGTTTCCCATCTGGAAGCGGATGAAAAAGCTTGCCAGATCCACCTCATGTGATATCACAATTTCCTATGAAGATTGCTATTAAATTAAGGAGCTACAATGAAGACCAACTGACATAACTGCTTGGGTTTGGTTATCCTCCAGAAATGATGAATGCCATAGTTATTTAATTAGATTTTTTCAGTTATTGGAAAGGCTCCTTTCAGGAGGATGTTGGAACATGATTACATGTGAAGTTTGGCAGAGAGCAGTGACACCTACGTCATGACCTGTCCACCTGCCTGTGCCCACAGCAGCATTGAGCAGATCTGCCCAGAAAAGCCAAGACAGTTGGAAAATGATCACCTGGCTTATAGCTAAACGCGAATACAGGCTACAACATTGTTTAGTTACACACAGCCACAGACACCGAATGCACTAGGTTGTTTTAAAACCACCAAGGATTCTAATGTTTCGTAGCTACATTTGTGCACTGGAAGTGATGGAGCTACCTACATTCCATAGATATTCGGGTAACAGTCTCTACCAGATGTGATTTTTTTCTCAAGTTTCAATAGCAAAATGAACAAGTGAGCAGACTCCTCTCCATCTCCCTGTGGAGCAGCCAGCAATTATGGGAAAGGAAAGTCTCATAGCTGGTGAGAGACGAGGGTGTGAAGGCTGGAGGAGCTGGGATTGGTGCCGCAAAGGACAAAGCACAGGCAGGGGTGGTTAGTGCCGACCTTGTCCCAGGCACTGCAGCCAAAAGAAGTTTGCTTTTGACCAAACTTCTCAGTCATTAGCATTCATCTCCATTGTACACATAAGAAAATAAAGACCTAGAGATGAATCACTTTCAGACCCATCCACAGTCAATAGGTGTTTGAAGTAGTTTTCTGTGTTTGTCTTGTGCCAAATACTAAAGTATTTCTTCTAGAGAAGAGAGATCTTAAAATCATAAAGTCCAATAATAGCCAAGATATAGCTAGGCAGGGCTGGGGCTGTTCACATATAAACATCACTATTAATGATGACAGGAATAATCACTATGATTATAACCATAATTAACATTTGCTGAGTACCAACTATGGGCCAGGCATGAGTTTGGGCGTTTTAAATTCTGTTTTCCTTAAGATGGGGGAGGTGATACTGCAATAATAAAATATCATCAACACTTTCTGAGACCTAAAGCAACAAAGACCCAGAAGATTCTGTGAGACTCTATGTTGGTTTTGGAGTGCCAGGCTGTGCTGTGTGTTATTTTGCACTACCTGGCAGACAGACAGAAATATCAAATCACACACTGTCTCCTGAAGCTCCAGCCAGAAGTGGACAAACAGATGCCACAAACCAGAGCATAACCCCAAGGCCAGGCCTGATATGAAGGGGAGCAGGCTGTGCCTAAAGGGGAAGGACCAGAAATACCCGGTGCCAGCAGCAATGGCCACCATGCATGTGTTACGCCATTTACCTCCCCAAAAGACTTTACAGAAGGGAAAACGGGGTACGGAGAGCTTCAGGGACCTGTGTAAATGCCACGCAGCTAAGTAAAGACGAGCTTGGCCTTGACTCCAGGCAGCTGGACTCCACAGTCTGTGCTCTGTTTGTACATTTATTTTTTGACTGACAGATACAAACTGTATATATTTATGGTGCACAACATAATTTTTTTCTTTCTTTGTCCTGATCGACTGTCCTAAGAACATGTTTTGATATACAATATGCGCACACTGTGGAATGGCTAAATTGAATTAAGTAACATATGCATTGCCTCACCTACTTACAGGTAGTTTGTGGTGAGAACACTTAAAACTACTCTCTTAGAAGTGCTCAAGAATATAAGATACTGTGCTTAGCTGTGGGCATCCTGCTGTGCAGTGGATCTCCTGAAGCTTCTCCCCCTAACTGAAATGTTGTGTTCCTGACCAGCTGGGAGGCCCTTCCTCTGCCCCAGCCTCTGGTAAGCACCATCCTGCTCTCTGCCCTCATGTTGCCCTTATTGTCATCGGTGATATTTAATTCCAAACAGGGGTCCTCAGGGCCAGCAAAGCTGCCCAGGCTTAGCTGTGAGCCTGTCATTGAGGGAAAAGCTGGGTAGAAAAGTAGTCTGTTGAACAAGACAGAAGACAGTCCACCAGGGAGACACCTCGTGCACAACATAATTTTTTTCTTTCTTTGTCCTGATCGACTGTCCTAAGAACATGTTTTGATATACAATATGCGCACACTGTGGAATGGCTAAATTGAATTAAGTAACATATGCATTGCCTCACCTACTTACAGGTAGTTTGTGGTGAGAACACTTAAAACTTAAACAGGTAGTTTGTGGTGAAAACACTTAAAAGCCAGGGCAGGGACAGCCACTCTTCCAGCCTGTTGGAACAGTACCCTGACTGGACAGCCGAGGACATGTTTGAACATCCCACCCGATGTGAACTCATCAAAGGGAAGACTAAGTCAGAAGTGCCAACATTTTTTCCTTTGGGGTAAAAGGCACAAAAACAAACTAAACTAACCGCAGTTGAAGAGAAGGGCTTTCGGAGCTGTATTTGCAGTTTTGTGAAGGGTTTTCTAAAATAGTATTCTTACAAAGTACTTTTTTTAACCTGTTATGCCCTGTTTGCAAAAACAATTTAGAAAAAACAACAAAGCAAAACCTTCCTTGGCAAAAAGAGGAAGTGAGTCAGTCAGAGCCCATTTTCAGCAGGCTTTCGTGATGTCTGGCTCACATATTGTTTGTAGACACACAAGAAATCTGGCTTGGCCAGAACTGGCACTAGCTATGAAGGGCAGGGTGAGTCACATTAAGAAACTCTACAGCACTACAGCATTTTCTGAGCAAGAGGAAGTCCAAATTTATTTAAAACCTAAATCTTTTTTCTAGACTCTTTTCTATATATTGCTTGGGCTCACCATAGCAAATTCTCCAGTGTTAAAACTTTTCTGTTTTCACATTTGAACTTATGGGTTTTGGGGATTTTCTTGTAGTTCTTACATATCCCTACATATTGTACCTATATTGTAAAATTCAGACCATCAGCTACATGTTGGTAAGACACAGGCAAAGTATTACTGTAACTAAATTATTTTTAAAGTTAAAACACATTTTTATGTGCCTTTGGCAAAAAATAATAATAATTTCAGGATACAAAATAAATGTACAAAAATTAGTAGCATTCCGTTAAGTGAACAACATTTAAGCCAAATATGAATCATAAACAGATTCCCATGCAGAATTGCTGCTAAAAGATAAACTATCTAGGAATACAGTTAACCAGGAAGGTGAAAGATCTCGATAAGAATTACAAAACAATGCTTAAGGAAGTCAGAAATGGCACAAACAAATGGAAAAAAAAAACATAATGCTCATAAATAGAAAAGATCAAGATCCTAAAAATCATACTGCCCCTAAAAATTTAGATTTAATGCTATTCTAATGAAATGACCAAAATATTTTAAAAGACCTAAAAAATAAATGATTGTAAAATTTATACAAATTGAAAGAGACTGAATAGCCAAGGTAATCATAAGCAAAAATAATAAAGCTGAAGACATTACACTACCTGACTTCAAATTATACTACAGAGCTACAGTAAACAAAGCAACATGGAACTAGCACAGAAACAAACTCATAGACCAGTGCCACAGAATAGGGAGCCCAGAAATAATGGCACAGACCTACAATCATCTGATCTTCAACAAAGGTGACAATAGAAATGTGGAAAGAATTCCCTATTTAATAAATGTGGTGGAATGATGAGCTAGCTCTATGTAGAAGACTGAAACTTTATTACACTATATACAAAAATCAACTCAATATTAACTATAAACTGAAATATTTATTTTAAAATTATAAAAAAAACTTGGGAAGATAACCTAAGAACTATCATTCTAGACATAGAAACTGGCAGAGATTTCATGATGAAGATACCAAAAGCAATTGCAACAAAAGCAAAAATTTACAAATTGGACCTAATTAAACTAAAGAGCTTCTTCACAGCAAAGAAAACTGTCAGCACAGTAAACAGACAACCTATAGAATAATAGAAAATATTTGCAAACTATGCTTCTGACAAAGGTCTAATATCCAGAATCCAGAAGAAATTTAAACAAGTTTACAAGAAAAAAAAGACCTCACCAAAAAGTAGACAAAATACATGAAAAAGATGCATTTCAAAAGAAGACAGACGTGGCTAACAAGCATATAATAAAATGCTCATCAATAATGATCACAGAGAAACGCAAAGAAAAAAACCATGAGATACCATCTCACAACAGTGAGAATGGCTAC
>PVKV010031272.1:11249-21322 GCA_004027835.1 Alouatta palliata | reverse complement strand
CCCTCCCTCCGTCTCTCAAATGCGTGTTACCACACAGGTGATCTTCCCACGCCTTGCTGGCCCACTTTACAGGTGAGCAAGGTAAGGTAAAGGAAACTTCGGTTGCTCCCCCACTTTCAAAGGGTACCATATCCACACAGCAGTGCCTGAGTAGGGTCCTGGTTTCTCTCGACAGCCCAGAGTGTGTGGCCTGTCCCCGGAGGGGGTGGGATCCATGCTAGGCATAGCTGACTGCCATTCCCTCCCACCACCCCTCAATTGTCATCTAGTTTCCCAGTGGGGTCCCCTTCCAGGGCTCCAGTTCACACCAAACCCCATCTCTTCCAATCAAGACCTTCACACCCTTACAGTGCCCTTGCATGAAGTGGCAAAGGAAGGGGAGAGTGGGGGATGGATTACGAAGACGAGTTTTCACGACCACGAGCAGTGGCCATGAGGGCTGGTCTCCCATCTCCGGGAGGAGGGCGTCCACCATCCCGTACAGCACCCGGACACCCCTCTCCCCAGCATCGGGGCTCATGGGCAAGTCCTGTCGGTTTCACCCTGTGGAGCCTCTCCAATCTGTCCATTTCTCTCCCTCTGGTCCACACTGTGACCTGCCTGCAGCAAGCCCCTCTCTCTCACTTGCAGCCTGCCACAGCCTTCTCAACGGCTCTCCCCAAATTCACGCAGGATCATGTATTCCCTCCCTGCATTCATTTTCCGGCACTCCAGCCAGATGGACTTTTCAAAACACAAATCTGATCCTCCCCACTCTGGCCCCAACCTTTGTAAAGCCTTCTCAGTTGCCTCAGGAGCAAGATGACACCCCTTCCTTGCTGACAAGGACGTGGCTCTGCCTTCACTACCTTTGCTGACACATCTGATCACCTTTCTCCTCTCGTCTCTACTCCACTATGGCTGTGTGTCCCCAGGTGTATTGCTCAGCCTCTCTCGACTTCATGCTCTTCACAAAGAATAGGATTGTAGACTGGGCATGGCAGCTCATGCCTGTAATCCCAGCACTGTGGAAAGCTGAGGCAGACAGATCACCTAAAGTCAGGAGTTTGAGACCAGCCTGACCAACGTGGAGAAACCCCGTCTCTACTAAAAATACATGTGTGCCATGGTGGTGCACACCTGTAATCCCAGCTACTCGGGAGGCTGAGGCCGGAGAATCACTTCAACCCAGGAGGTGGAGGTTTCATAGAGCTGAGATTGTGCCACTGCATTCCAGGGTGCTCGAAACAGAGTGAGACTCCGTCTCAAAAAAAAAGAATAGGGATTATAGTAAAATGTGCCTGGATGGTGGTAACTCAGCCCATGGTAACATGATCACATCTGGAATCGAACCCTCTACTAAACGCTTCACGAACTCCACGCCATGGACTCTTCCCATCATCCCTGTGAGCTGTGAGATCTAAACACCAGTTCCCAGAGTGGAAAGCTGAGGTCTGAGAGCCTCAGCAACTGCCAAGGGAAGGCTCAGACTCTAAGCCTGGCCGGGCAAAGGCCAAGTCCTCACACTTCAGGACGGCCAGGCGCAGCGCTCCAGGATTCCTTTCCATCTGCTAGGTTTTTCCTGGGCCATCAAGCACATCATGAATAACTCATCTTTTTTTTTTTTTCTGTTTCAGATGGACTCTCACTCTGTTGCCCAGGCTGGAGTGCAATGGCGCGAACTCAGCTCACTGCAACCTCTGCCTCCTGGATTCAAGCAATTCTCCTGCCTCAGCCTCCTTAGTAGCTGGGATTACAAGCACGCACCACCATCCCTGGCTAATTTTTTGTAATTTTAGTGGAGACAGAGTTTCTCCACGTTGGTGAGGCTGGTCTGGAACTCTTGATCTCATTATCCGCCTGCCTCTGCCTCCCAAAGTGCTGGGATTACAGGCGTGAGCCACTGCACCCGGCCAATGAATAATTACCCTAGTGACATTTCCAGAAACAGGGCCCTTCGAAAGTTACAGGGTTTTCTTGACGTGGGTATTTTGAGGTGTTGACATCTACGATGTTTACAAATGGCCGAGTGTGCACACTTTTAAGTGGCCCCCATATCAGGTGCCACCCAGGCCAGAGTGCACTTCCTGCTCATGTTATGACACCCCACTAATGTGACTGTAACTTAACTCCAGGAGATCGGACGGGGTGTCTGCACTGACTGGGGAGTGAGTGAACCTTCATGGTAGACAGCTGTCCTTGCTGATGACTAGCTACCTCATTTTTTAAAACCTGTGGTATGTTGGGAGCCCCAGTGGCTCAGGCCAGTTGTCCCTGCGCTTGAGGAGCCAGGCTACGTGCTTGACGCCAGCTTGGGCAACATAAGGACCTCTCATTCATTAAAAAAAAAAAAAAAAAAAAAAAAACTATGGTGAATGAACTGTACGGTAATACTGAGCAACGCCTTCCTAAGCAGCAAAATAAAAACTAAATCAAAACCATCAAAAACAAAAAAGTGTAGTAGCGCATTCCTGTAATCCTAAATCTTTGGGAGGCTAAGGCAGGAGAGTCGCTTCAGTCCAGGAGTTCAAGACCAGCCTGGACAACATATTGAGACCTCTGACTCCACAGAAATAAAAATAATTCAGGTGGTCCTGGTGGTGCATGCCCGTGATCCCAGCTACTCTAGAGGCTCAGGTGGCAGGATCACTTCAGCCTGAGAGGTAGAGGCTGCAGTGAGCTATGAGAGCACCACTGCATTCCCGCCTGACGACAGAGCAAGACCCCGACTCAAACACAGCAACATAACACAACTCTAGCACAGTCACAATCACAGTTTTGATTGGCTTAATTCTGATCATGACCTAGTTAGCAGTGGCCTTCAATAAACCTCACTGCAGCACCGGACGCCTGTAACCCCAGCACTTTCAGAGGCTGAGACAGGTGGATCACCTGAGGTCGGGGGTTCGAGACCAGCCTGACCAACGTGGAGAACTCCTGTCTCTACTGAAAATACAAAATTTAGCCAGGCGTGGTGGCACATGCCTGTAATCTCAGCTACTCGGGAGGCTGAGGCAGGAGAATCGCTTGAACTCAGGAGGTGGAGGTTGCAGTGAGCTGCGATGGTGCCACTGCACTCCAGCCTGGGTGACAAGAGCAAGACTCTGTCTCAAAAACAAAAAAACAAACCTTACGGTAGCGTGTTGCATGGTCACAGGTGGATTCACCTTTGCTCACAAATTCCTTCTCTTGTCCACTCATGCCTGCTTGTGACACTGAGCCCAGCATTGCCCAGGCCTGGAGAGGAGGAAAAGGCAGCTCCGGACATGGACTTGGTGAGGTTTTGAAATAATGTGAACATCACCCTCAGTTTATCTGCTTCCAAGCCAGATATTCAGGCATGCCTCCTGAGAATTCTTATACAGGCAATATTAATATTTGAATGCAGCCATGATGCAGGTGGAAGTGGAGAGAGCAGGCGTGTCTCCTGAGAACTCGTCCTGTCCCCGCTGCCTGAGGGAATATTCTGTGGCCAGCTCCTGCACCCTTACCCTCCCTGCCAGTGGACTCCACACTCCAACCAAGGCGTTCTGGATTCCAAGCCTGGCTTGTGCCTCTTTCCAGCCATGCCACCTCGAGGGGCAGTTTTTCTATTCTTTTTTTTTTTTTCAGATGGAGTTTTGCTCTTGTTGCCCAGGCTGGAGTACAACGGCACGATCTCGGCTCACCGAAACCTCCACCTCCTGGGTTCAAGCGATTCTCCTGCCTCAGCCTCCCGAATAGCTGGGATGACAGGCATGCACCACAACACCCAGTGAATTTTCTATTTTCAGTTGAGATGGGGTTTCTCCATGTTGGTCAGGCTGGTCTCGAACTCCCGACCTCCGGTGATCCACCTGCCTCAGCTTCCCAAAGTGCTAGGATTACAGGTGTGAGCCACCACACCCGGTCAATTTTTCTAATATTTTTGGATCCAGTCTTCATGTTTAAAAAAGGCCCTAGCTACATACCAGCTACCAGGAAAAAAAAAAAAAAAAAAAAGGCCCCACCTTCCCATCAGCACATTTCCCAGTGCCACCCTTCTGCGGCTCCTTCCTGGAGAGTTTGTAAGGTAATTCTGCTGTGAGGTAACCCAGCCGCTAGCCTCAGTGGAACCTCTGGGCCTCATTCTGGAGGACACTTTGACTCGGTAAGGTTGCCCCTGGTAGCACAGCCCGTGACTGCGCTGAGTCCTGTTTTTATTATTGGCAAAAGGGAGTCGGGCAGGAAATTCAAGGTAAAGCCTTTTCTTTTCCCAGTGAAAATAGCTCCCTTGCCCTGGGTTTGGGAGATCAAAGACATTCTTGCTCATTGCAAATAATTAGGAAAACAGAGGCGAGTATAAAGAAGAAAATGAAAGGCAACGTAGTCTTACTTAAGAAGACTGAGATAACCAGGAATGACTCCAGGAATTGTCCTATATTTTGGGAATTTTTTCCTATGATTACCCACAAATGCACATTTATTCTACATAAAATATAACGTGTGCACATTCATGCCATCATTTTCTTTTTTTTTTTTGAGACGGAGTCTCACTCTGTCGCCCAGGCTGGAGTACAATGGCAATACCTCGGTTCACCGCAATCTCTGCCTCCTGGGCTCAAGCGATTCTCCTGCGTCAGCCTCCCAAGTAGCTGGAATTACAGGCGTGCACCACCACATCTAGGTAATTTTTGTATTTTTAGTAGAGACGGGTTTTCACCATGTTGGCTAGGCTGGTCTCGAATCGGTGAACTCCAGTGATCAGCTCGCCTTGGCCTCCCAAAGTGCTGGGATTACCGGCGTGACCACGGCGCCTGGCCGCCATCACTTATCTGTGTTACATGTAGGAAATATCTAAGACCATAATCACTGCTGTGTTTGCTACCTCCCGCCCGCGTGCACTCAGGCTACTCTGGAAGGACAATGGGGACCCCTGACCACTTATGTCTTTAGGAACACGCCTCCGAGCGCTCCGGAACCTCAGGGCAGGACTCGTCGCAGCAGCAAGTAGGACCCAATGGGGGCGCACAGCCCACCAGAATCATTGTAACTACAAGTCCCAGCAGCCCCTGGTGCGGGGACTGGACGCGGCGACCGGAGTCCGTAGAGACTACAAGTCCCGGCAGGCAGGGTCCAAACGAAGGCACTACGAGTCCCAGAATGCATCGCTCCCATCTTGCGCAGGGAACCCTGGGAGATGTAGTCGTTGAGGCAGCTAATGCTTATTCATTCCATCTCAAAGAAGATGCAAATTCTTCAGACAGTCCACTGAGGTGAGTTTTCTCAGGCAGGCCAGGCACGTGGGCGAAAAACGGAGAAAAAACAGCACTGGGAAGCCGGTACCGTCTTGGGAAAAGCCAGCCTGCGCATGCTCACCGGGAGGCCGAGCGGGAAAAGCGCGCGTAGAGGGCCTCGCCGCCCGCAGGCCCCGCCCCCGGGCCCGCGCGCCCAGTGAGCCTGCGCGGAGGGTGGGGCCGAGCGTCGCGGGGAGGGGCTCGCAGCGCCTGCGCAGAACGGCGGCTTCTCTCGCGAGGACGGACGCCATTATCGCATCTCCCCGACAAACACCACGAGAATTCCGCAGCCCACACGGTAATTGCAGCTCCCGCAGCCGGTCGCGCCTCCGCCTCCCCCTTCCCGCGGGGCGAGAGCGAGAGCGAGATCTCCCTCCTCCCTCCTCCTCCTCCTCCCGCCCGCCGGGCCGCCCGCGCCTCAGCCCCGCCGCCGCCAACTGTCCGGGCCGGGCGAGCGCCCCCAGCTCCTCGCTCCCCGTCCCTGGCCGCGCCCCGGAAGAGGGGCTCCCGCTTCCTCGCTTCCGCACCCCCTGCCCCGCCGCGCCCTGGCGTCCGTTGGCCGCGGCTGCCGTAGCCCGGCCCGGGGGCCTCGAGCTCCCGATCTCTGCCCCGGGGCCGCGGCGGGGAGACTGGAAAGGCCTAGAACCGCGCCCGTGCTCCTCGGGGGACCGAAGTCTCCCTAGGGGGTGGCTCCTGCCAGCCAGGCTTGAGCGACGGGCACCGTTTTGTGCCTCCTCCGTGGCTTTGGACAGGAGCCCCCGTAGCCCAGGACTTGCGCACGCAAGCCTCTGGCGAGACAGCGAAACGGGCGATGCTGCCGCAGTGCTCGGCGAGGACCCCAGCCCGTTCCCCGAGGGGCCCCGATGGACGAGGACTTCGGGGTGCCCCTCCTCAGCACCTGTGTGCGATTTCTGTGGTGTAGCCCCTAGGAAAGGTGGCCGTTTGTTTTTCCCTAGGATGCAGAAAGCAGATGACATTCCATCCCCACTGTGTGAGCACGTTAGAGACAGTGCCTTGCTAGAGAGGACTGTTGTTTTTCCCTGATGAGATGGTAGGGATTGTCTTGCTATTGGAGAAATACATCATCCCTGAAGAACTGTGAGCAGGTGCAGCGAGTGTGGGCTTTGAATGGTAGCGAGCTTGCACCCTCACCAGGGAGGGCCCGGGCCGCACAGTTGTTGATGTGGAGCAGGTAATTGCTCTGCTTGGAGTTGCCTGTCTGCCCAGGAATGTACTCCAGGGCCTGATGGCGTTGGCGGAAATTGCACTACAATAAATAACCGATAAGAGGAGGCAATCTTAGGGTACACTTTTAGCTGGAAGTTCCTGAGGGACAGAAGAATAGCTTGGAGTAGTGAGTTCTGAGGAAGATCAGGAAACATCAAATAAAAACTAGATCTGGTCATTTAACACGCAGCTCGCAAATACCCAGTGCTAGAAGAAAATACCAAAACGAGGTAAAATTCTGTATGTAGGTCCATTTCCCCTGCCTTGCAATTAAAATAAGAATATATTCCTGCGAAGCTGTAGCAAGCACTACTGGGCGGGGAGACCACCCAGGCTGCGCTGAAGGCGATGAGAAGACACCCAGATAGAAGAGCGTGGTGGGTCTGGCGGGGGCCAATAGCCTACAGAGCTGAGAGCCTTAGGGGGCTGACAGCATTCCAGGTTGAAGGCCCCCAGCAGACTGATCCACATAGTTATTCTCTCTTAACAGGTGATTATTATTAATAAACAGCTGTTCTGTATTTACTTATTGAAAATATTCCAGGTAGGCAGTTTTTACCCTATTACCGCTAATTGCAAACTGAAAGGTCCGCTCCACAAGGGAGCCACGGGGCCAGGGCAAACTTAATGTTTCTCAGCAATGTTGGATTCTGTCGTCATTGGTTTTAATATTTTTATTTTCTGGAGACATGATTTAACTGTCCCCGAGGCTGCAATGCAGTGTGGTGAACTTGGCTCACTGCAGCCTCAACCTCCCTGGCTCAAGTGATCCTCCCACCACAGCCTCCTGAGTAGCTGGGACCACAGGTGCCACCACGCCTGGCTGATTTTTGTATTTATAGTAGAGAGGGAGTTTCGCCTTGTTTCCCAGGCTGGGGCTTTAATCTTTTAAAAAGAGAGCTTCAGGCTATGTGGGGGCAGCTCAACATCTTGGATCCTTCACCGTGACCAGGAGACAGAGGCTGCCCCCGCTCCGTAGATGAGGTGACCAGGCTGCAGGTGCTGAGGGCATGTGCACGGATGCACAGAGCCAGGGCTCCAGTTCAGTCTGTCTAAGCCGATGTTCTGAAAAAACAAAGCCCATCGATTCAGTCTTTTAATGAACACAATGTATACAACAGCAATGTCAATGGAAGACTTACCATGAAAAGCAGTGGTCCCCTGCCCCACCTCTAAGCCCCGTTCTTCTCTTGAGGTCATTCTCCATAGCTCTAAGTAAGCTGGTCTTTTTGTTTGTTTTTGAGGTAGAATCTCCCTGTGTTCCACAGACTCTACTCAGCTCCAGTGACCCTCAGCCTCCTTAGTAGTTGCAGGCATGAGCTGCCGCACCTGTTGCCCAGGTGTGGGCTTTAATGTGCCCTTTAAGCTGACACTTTGTTACTCAGCCTTGACTTTGTGTTATGATGGGGTGACGGATCCCTTGTGTCACATGCCACCTCTTCTATCTTATGCACCCTATTTTCAGGATAGGGTCAGGTCCCCTCCTTCTTCAGCCTCTCAGCTTTTTCTAATCCTGATGGGTTATTCTTCAGCCTGCACACGAGCCAACCTGATATTTTCCCTTCTTCTGTGGCTGGGTGTGTTCAGGACTCCATGTTTTCATGTCAGCTTTGTTCATTTCAACAGGAACCTCTTCCAGGTGCTCTTTCTCCTTGTGGAGAACCTTCTCCCTCCCTGAATCCTTTCTGATCGTCTCTTTGGTATTCATGGCGTTTTACCATGTGCTGAAGTATGTGGATTCCTACTCCTGGTACTCTGACTCCGGTGGCCTGTGCTTCAGCTCTGGGAAGCTCCCTTGTCGCGACTGAGAAGGTCTTCCTCTCCTGTTCTGCCCTTTTGTCTTAGGAGTTCCTGTTAGTTTGTGATGGACATTCCAGATGGACCTGTGGAGTTGCGTCTTTATCCGTCCTTCTCTGCCTTGTTTATTCTCATTTCTGGGAGAGGGCTTTAATGTATTTTCTGATCCTGTCTAAAGTATTTATTTCCACAATCAAATTTTTAATTTCCAAGTGTGTATTTGTCTTGTTCCTTCTTCATAGTAGCTTATTGTTCTACAAATGCCTCATCTCCATGACTCTGAGGAAACTAATAGGGTTCTTTTCAGTTCTGCTTTGTTCTGATTTCTTGTTTCCTCTAATGTCACTTGAAAAAAGTGTTGGCTTCTTGCTTTGTATGGCAAGTCCTCCTCTCATACTGATAGTTACTGTTGTCTGAGGCAGGAGGAAGCTGGCGGAGAGCCTTGTGCAGTTTCCCCTTGGGTGATTGGGAGCTTGTGATGGTGGGACCTCGAGTGCCAGCTTGCAGATATTTTATCTGGGCTGTTCTGCTTCTTTTGTTTTCTTTCTTTGTTTTTTTTTTTTTGAGATGGAGTCTCGCTCTGTCGCCCAGGCTGGAGTGCAGTGGCACGATCTTGGCTCACTGCAACCTCTGCCCCCCAGGGTTCAAGCGGCTGTCTTGCCTCAGCCTCCTGAGTATCTGGGATTACAGGTGTGCACCACCATGCCTGGCTAATTTTTGTATTTTTAGTAGAGATGGGGTTTCATCATGTTGATCAGGCTGGTCTCGACCTTCTAACCTCGTGATCCGCCTGCCTCGGCCTCCCAAAGTGCTAGGATTACAGGCGTGAGCCACTGTGCCTGGCTGCTGTTCCACTTCTTTAGGAGGGCCCTTCTGCTGGCCGGGAGTTAGAGCTTTTGTGTGGGACCCGCCTGGCAGGTGTGGGCGAGGCCTGGAGCCCCACACCTGTGCCCCTGCTTTCCCTTTGCCCCGATCCGGCTCTTTGCATGTGTCAGGCATTTGCGAGGCCCTCTCCTGCCTGTGTTCTTTGTTGTGGGTTTATACCACTCTGTTAAAGATCATGTTAATGGAGCGAGTGGAGGTCACCTGTGTGCCAGTCACTGCCCTTGAGCAGGAGTTTGAAAGTCTGTTGTATTCACTCCGCCTGCCCGAGTTCTTGTAGCCTTGGTAATTGCCCACGGCCAGTGGGATGAGGTGCCAAGTGAGCATTCCGCAGCCGCCTCCGAATTGCAGTGTGGGCGGGTGGCGCTGGCCCTGTGGCCTTGGGCTGCCAGCACACCTGGGCGAGGCCCGGCAGACCCGTGTGATAGCAGAGACCCTGACTTCAGGCTCCTCACGGGGGCAGTGTGCCACGGGCGCCGTATGCCTGGCTGGCGTCCAGGGAGGGCCTGCAGTGAAGCAGTGGCGACCACAGTGGGAGCATGCTCTGGGGGCACTGTAGCCGACTGTCACTTGGAAGTTGTGCGTAGTCAGGTGAGTGCCATCTGCCAGAGCCTTGCGAGCAGAGCAGCCCAGCGGCCGGCAGCAGCCATCAGCATTGCTTGGGCGTTGGTGAGAAACAGACTTGAGGCCCCACCCAGGTTCTGATGCAGAATCAGACTCTGTAGCTTGGTCAGCTTTTTTTTTTTTTTTTTTTGAGACGGAGTTTCGCTCTTGTTACCCAGGCTGGAGTGCAATGGCGCGATCTCGGCTCACCGCAACCTCCGCCTCCTGGGTTCAAGCAATTCTCCTGCCTCAGCCTCCCGAGTAGCTGGGACTACAGGCACGTGCCACCACGCCCAGCTAATTTTTGTATTTTTAGTAGAGACGGGGTTT
>PVKV010031272.1:0-11149 GCA_004027835.1 Alouatta palliata | reverse complement strand
GTCAGCTTTTAATTTTCAGGAAATTTTCGACTTTACAGAAAAGATGCAAAAGAATATTTCAGGGAGCTTCCCTGTTCTCTTCACCTGCTTCCCCTAACGTTGACGTCTTACATAATCAGCCATCCACATCAATACCAGAAAGTTCAGGTCCGCGCAGCATTTCTGCCTTAATGACAGACTTTCCTCGAACCTCGGTTTTCCACCAGTGTCCTCTGGCTGTTTCTGGATCCCACCCCGGACCCTCGCTGCGTGCGTGTGGCCGCCACGCTTCCTCAGTGTCCTGTCTGTAATATTTACGTAGTCCCAAAGTGTCTCCCCCAAGATCTTTACACATCACAAAGGGAAAAATAAAATAGTAGCCTTCCAGTGGAGAAACCCACAGCTACCGCATGAAGCAAGCCATCAGGGCGACACCAGCAGCCGGAAGGTGTGACACCAAGGCCCAGTGAGACACGCCACTGCTCTAGCAGCATGGCCGGAAGTGCAGGATCCTTGTGAGAAAACGTTACACCCAGACTCAGGGGCGCTCACCAACATACTGGCCAGTGCTTTTGAAAAGTGTCCAGTCGTGAGAAAATTCACTCAAACTGAGGGATGCTCACCAAACCCTGGCCGGCGCTTCTCCAAAGTGTCCAGGCCTTGAAAGACAGAGAGACTCAGAATTTGATGCAGTCGGGTGACCAGGTCAGGTGTGCACCCTGGTCCCCACGGAAGGGCTTCGCACAGCCTTGAGGGAGATGAGGGAGTCGGGGGTTGGGGCGCAGATGCAGGTGCTGGGCGGTGTGCCTTAGCGGGCTTTCAGACCCCTTAGGCTTGTTACCGTCAGGGTTCGTGGTTATCTTCATTGAATCTGTAGAAATCCCCACGACTTCAATTACATGATTAAGTGAATTACGTGACATGATGTCGCACGGCTGACCTTAAAATGTCCGTGTAACTCACGGTACCAGTTTAGCCACTTAAATCTAGAGAAAATTAACACTTCCTCGTTTTGAAGAAAAGACTTCTGGGGAAAGTAAATTTGAGGATCTCAACGAGAATGCCTAGACGAAAGGTGTAGAAAGTCCTCCCTGTACCTGAGGTAGATAAACATCTGTGTTTTCACACGGATGGCGGAGGTAAAAACGTGATGTCACGACTTGGTCAGCAGAAGTGCTCTGAACCATCCGGAACTTTGGCGGTGGGAAGGAGTTTCAGGAAGTTGAGAACACTATTGGGTGGAACCACTCTGTTGCTATTTGCTTTGAAAAAGCTACACTTGTTTTGTGTGTGGGCTGTGCCTGGGGCCCCCAAGCCCCTGCAGGAGAGTGGGCTGACAGGAGAGTGGGCTAAGCGACGGGGAGACGGCCTTCTCAGCCTGCAGAGGCTCACCCAGCTTTCTGCGTCGGCCCCGTGCAGCCAGTGGGCTTGCTTGGGACTCCCCCGTCTATTGTGCAAGACTCCACTCTTCCCGCTGCTTTGGAGGAGAGGATGCCTCCATCCTCAGGGAAGAGAGAAAACCCTCCCCCACCCTCTGTCTTGAGCCCATGCACAGGATGCAGTTCATCCCAGAAGCCCCTCTCTGGGTGCCCTGACTCAGAGAGATGAGCACCCCTTGGCCTCCATGGTGGGAGCCTGGGTGTGTTCTTTGGTGAAAATGTGTGTGAAGTGTTAACTCCTGAGCTGCCAGCAGATGGTGTGCTGAGATACTGTGAAGGCACATGAACTTGATTCCTGTTGTGAATGAACCCTCTGCACCTTTCACGTCCATAAGTAGTCAGGAGCCATCCAATCGGATTAAACGTTTTGGACCATCAGCTTCCGTGGCAGAGCGGATACCAGGACTCGCTGCTTCCGCTTGAGGAGGGTCTCTGGGAAAAGGGTCAGTGGTGGTGGTGGAGGATGGCGTGGTGCCCCAGTTGGAACCCCAGGTGTCCAGCTTACAGCACTGGAGCTGTGGAAGGAGGAATCCAGTGGAGGCGGCCAAGGAGGCGGAAGGCTGAGAGCAGGCTGCAGTTATACCTGAGTTCAGTGGGCAGGAGGGGCGGGTGTGGGTATCGGATGCGGTCACGTTCTGTCGTCGTTGAGCCCAGATCCTCTGTGGACCAGGTGGGCTGTGACAGCCTGGCCGGGTGGGCTGGCGTGGAATCCTGTCAGGAGACCTGAATGGTTCTGAGCCAAGCCCACAGAGGCTGGCAGCAGGGCCTGCGCGGACAAACCTTCAGTAGCAACCATTTACCTTCTGTGTCTCAGAGCACGCAGTCGTGACCTGGAGTGACTTTCCTTTTCCCTAGAGATGGAAGGTCATCAAATATCTTGAAGCAAAGCTTAATCTTTCTGAAACTAGACACACGTTTGGATGGAACGAGGAGGGAGAGTTTGGTGTGTATGCGGTTGGCCTTTCCTCGCTGGTGTGAACATGCTTCCCTTGAATGTGGCAGACACCTTCATCTTACCAGATGACGCAGGGAGGGGAACTGGGCCATGGTCTCTGCTGCTGCCGTGGCACGCTGCAAGCTCCGTGGGCGGTAGGTAGCCAGAAGTACCACCACTGCCAGCCTGCGTTTTGTGCCAGAATGCTTCCCTGAGATTCAGGAAGTTCACGCTTTATGTGTTTTTAGACTGAATCTGACAGAGAGGCTGGGTGCCCTGTTTACCAGCTAACAGTTGTGGCTGTCAGTGGGTGAACACCGTTTGCAATAATTGGTCTGTTGTCTTACAATTTTTGGTTATCTCCTTTGTTGAATGGTGTAGGTCATGTTAGGTGGTAGTGATTTGTGCCAGGTTAGGTCGGTCATTTGTGCCAGGCACATTCATGTTCTTGAACTCTTGAGTCTGTAGAAACTGGCACTGGTCTTATTTCGAGTGCATAATTTTTCAAAATTTGGGTATGAAACCAAATCAGTTGAGTGGGTCATGGCTAGCATTGAGAATACTGGATACAAAGGAGCGCGTTGGATAAACAGGAGCGTGCGTTGGATAAACAGGAGCGTGTGTTGGAGTGGCTAAGGGGTAGGTATTGACTCGTGAGGCTTTGGTGATCCAGATGAGTGTATGAGCACCTTCTTGGAGGCCCCAGTCCAGAGTGTGTGGAAACTACTCTTCTGTGATGTGTGTCTGCTAGCCGATGGTTATGCACAGCCTGTGATGGAATTTGGGTAACTCTGGATGTAGTGTATAAAGTATTTTTAAAGACCATTCACCGGGCCAGGCATGGTGGCTCGTGCCTATAATCGCAGTGCTTTGGGAGGTTGAAGCTGGAGGATCATTTGAGCCCAGGAATTGGAGGTTGCAGGGCTGCAGTGAGCCATGATGCACCACGGCGCTCCAGCCTGGGCAGCAGAGCGAGACCCTGTCTCAGGAAAAAACAGAAAAACTTCCCCTTAAGCCACTTGTTTAGGGGTTGCATTCGTTTAACATGTGGTCTCTGATCCAAGTTGTTTTTAATTTCTGTGGAGGTGAGACTGAGAACCCCGTGGTAGAAAACACCCCAGCTAGCTCAGGGGCACAGACTTGCAGCCAAGCCTGTTTGCAGAGAGGCAGGCCCAGAATGATTGCAGGCTTTGGGATCTGTCCGTTGCAGAGAGAGAGTTCTCATGGGGGCGGGAGTGAGGGGAGCAGAGGCTCCCGGGAGGGACCTCAGCGTGATGTTAGCACACCAGGGTCTGGATGGTGACACCATACATGCCCACCACGGTGGAGATCTTTGTGGAGCTCACTGGTGGATCCCAAAGGCCCAGGATGGGATGGCATGCTTTTCTGCGAAGGGTCAGAAAGAACGTTAAGTGTTTTTGGCTGCGTGGGGCGTGTGATGTTGCGCGTCACTGTGAAGCCACTGGACTCTGCCATTGTATTGATAAGCAGGCATCTTATTTGTGGACACTGATAATTGAGTTGTATGTAATTTTCTCATGAAATATATATATATATATATATATATATATATACACATACACACACACACATATGTATATATATGTTAGTTCTCTGTTTTAAAATCTAGAACCCATTCCTGGCTCACAGCCTGCGTAGAAGCAGGTAGAGACCTGGACTGAGCCGTGGGCCCTCGCGTGCCACCCCCTGACCTAGAGTGTGTTTGCCCCGGGAAGGAATAAGACGAGGCTGTGTAGTGAGGCAGTGGCTGGACGGGGAGAGGCCTGGGCCATGCACAGAGGAGCTGAGGCGCGAGCCTGTCCTCGAGGGGGCGGTTGACCAGCCTTGGTACTAGCAGGCTGTCTGGGGAAGAGGCCCGTGGAGGAGCAGGGCTGCTCAGCCACAGGAGGGCTGGGTGGGCATGGGCTTCCTGCTGCAGCCTGTGTGGTTTTAGGAGGGACGCATGGAGTGTCGGGGGACGAAGGAGATGGCCAGGTCATAGTGTGCATGGCAGAGGGGTGATGCCGCCCTTCAGAGCGATGGGCCCCGGGGGACTCGGTAAGAGGCCAGGTCCTGAGTGAGCAGGTGTGGAGGGCGACAGCAGGGTGATAAGGGTGGGGCTGCAGGGAGGCGGGCGGGACTCCTGCTGGTTCTTGGGGAGAAGGGTAACAGGGAAGTGAGGCGGGTTCAGCTGTGGAAGTGCTGGGATGGCTGTTCCAAGTGACCATGGCCTAGACAGGTTGAAACCCTGGACTGAAGAAAGTGCCAGTGAGAGGCCAAGGCAGGAGGTAGAGACCTGGGGGTGACAAGTGTCCCCTGCACCTCCTACCCCTGCCCTGGGAGATGGTCCCCAGGGGCACCTTCACTGGGGGCTGGCCCTCATACACACCAACCGAACCCCCTGCCCACCTTCTGGGGGCTTCTGGAGCAGAGCAGGGGCCTCGAGACCATGAGGAAGGCCATAGGAAGGGGAGATGCAAAATGGTGGCCGAACACAGGTGCCGACGCAGCCAGGAGATGGCTTGTGGGGCTTTTGTCTGACACCCGGAGGGTGAATTTCAGTCTGGCGGTGAATTTGGAACTAGATGGTTTGCTTGGGATGCAGGAGCAAGTGGGAAGAGACCATGTTTGAGGATGGGCTTGGGCGAGGTTTGGAACGTGCTGGAAGAGTTTGCCAGGCAAGGATTTGGTTGTAGCAGGTGGGTCACGTGGTGTATTGGGAGGGTTTCGTTATTTTTATCCCAAAGATATACTTATTTGCGAACTGTTTATTTTGGGGCAGTTTGAGATTTATACATATGTGGCAGAGACGGTACATGGCGTGCCCTGGGCCTAGTGCGCAGTTTCTCCGTTGTTAACGATACGCACGACTGTGGTTCACGGCGCAGTGTTTGATATGCCCCGGCCGACTCAGCCGCGTGAGCTGTTTCACGAAACCCGTGATTCTGCTCTGATAACACAGAAAGTCCACGGAAAGCACTTTTGTTGCATTTCCAAGTTGGGTGATGAGGGATTATTTGAGTTCCTGGTTGAACTAGCTGCTTTTTTCATGTAACACTATAAAAGAATAATTGACTATTGACATATCTTACTAAATGAATGAAGTTAGCCTGTCCCTTCACGAAGTCAACTGACAGTGTTTGTTGCCAGTGATAACATTTGCACTGTCAAGTGAAGTTGGAATTTTGGAAAGCTTATCTGCCACTGTGAGCCTGGGAGCTCCCAGTAAGGAGGGTGCCGGTGCTAATGCTGATGAACCGTACGCTTTTCATGTTACAGAGTGAACAGCATTTGGGAGAGCTGCATAACCCGGTGAACCAGTATTTTCCCGATGATTGTTGCCGGATCATGCCTGGGTGAAAGATCCATTTAAAGTACAGGTCAGGCCAATGGATTGTAAAGCCATAAAGTGCAAAGAGCTCCTGGATACGCTTCAGATTCCACATTGCAGACAGCCTTTAAGGAAAAACAGAACGTGTTGAATTTTGGTGTCGTGTTAAAGAAGAATCTCCACAGTTACCTGGAGAGAGGCTGTTCAAATACTTTTCCCTTGTCTAACTCCATCTCCTTGTGAGGCTTCATTTTAGTTTATTTTTTATACTTTTTGTAGAGGCAGGGTTTCACCATGTGGTCCATGCTGGACTCGAACTCCTAGACTCACACAGCCTGCCCCCTGGGCCTCCCAGAGTGCTGGGATTACAGGCATGAGCCACCGTGCCCGCCGAGGCTGCATTTTGTCACATGCGTCAGCAGCAGACCACAAGTGGAAGCAGATAGGAAACTCTAGTTGCTTTCAGATAAGCCGGGCATTGGAGATTCGGATGTAAAACTGTCTCTCCTCTCACTAAGGTGTTGCTGCTGTTCTTTGGAAGCTGTAGTTATTCTGATTTCAAATCAAAATAACTGGGTGATGATGTGCCCAGCTGAAATGATGCATGCTCATGCACTCGGGGTTTGAAATCTGACCACTCACTTACACATGTGAATTTTTCCCTCTTTCGCTGCAAATACACATTCGGGGGCTGTCGTAAAGAAAAAGCAGTGTTAGGTCGGACGTGGTGGCTCATGCCTGTAATCTTAAGGGAGGCCGAGGCAGGAGGCCAAGATGGTGAAACCCTGTGTCTACTAAAAATACAAAAATTAGCTGGGCATGGTGACACATGCCTGTAATCCCAGCTACTTGGGAGGCTGAGGCAGGATAATTGCTTGAACCTGGGAGGTGGAGGTTGTAGTGAGCTGAGATTACACCTGGGCGGCAGAGCTAGACTGTCTCGAAAAAAGGAAAAAAGAAAAAGCAGTGTTACCTGAATGACCCCGAGCCTCAGTGGAAGCCCTCGGGAGAAGCGTTCTTGCTTCCGATTCCCTGCCTTGTCTCGTGTCTGATCTGCCGTTTACAGTCTTCTTTCCCATTGTCTCCCGCTCCTTTCACGTTCCACTTCAGACTGATTTAGAGGAAAAAAAGTAAGCTGAGACTTTTCCACAGTTTAATAAAAATTGACTTTGTGTCAGTTGATTCTGTCTTTCTCATTATTTCTTTGTTTCTAGACTTACATCTGCAAAGGATTGGACCAAGTGGGATGAGTGATTTCTTGGCAGCCTCCTTGTTTCTGGAGATGTAGCTTTTACCAGTTACTACCTAGTCTCTTTTTAAATGGGAGTTCCTGTCCTAATTTTTATGGCGTTGTGGACCTGCCGTTTCCAACTCAGGTGGCCTGGGCATCTCCACATGGAAGCCATCCGAGGAGAAGGGCGGTAGCGTGAGCTGGGGATGGGCTGGGAGCTTGGTGGCCACGGTCCTTCCTTGTCACTTGACTGTCCCAAGCATCTTTGCGGGATCGCATGCGCTGTGACTTGTGCGTAGGATTGCGTCCTGCTTGTGCTGATAGTTCACTCAATTCCTGAGTGCAGCGCAGGCCAGGCCCTGTGCTAACTTTGTGCCACCAGGGAATGTAGTCAGTTCATGTTTTTGTCATCTGTAGAGTGAGGTAGGCCCTTCAAGATATGTAAGGAATAGCTGTGGCTGTGGAATGCATCTTTTTAGACCGGCCCCTCTGCGTGGATCTGATGACTGGTAGGTACTGTGATTCACGCCATGTCAGATCCCTGCCCTGGGAGATGACGCTTCTGGGCCATATTGTTCCACTTCCTGTGGAAATAACCACGTCCAAGTCAGATGCAGCATTAGGGCTTTTCTTAAGGGTTGATAGAAGAAACAGCTTTATGAGGAATGTCTGCCCTAAAAATACTGATGGGAAAAAAATCCGTTCTGCCGTAACCCCCCTAATGAAACACGCGTGTGATGTGGCTTGTGTAGCAGTGGAGAAGATCAGATGCTGATGTTGAAGGAAACCCCAGTGTTGAGCACAGGGAGCCTTGCTTTACTTTTCTTGCTACTTTTTTCATGTGATAAGTACTGATAACCTATAGCGTTTTGTTTTTTCACTTCTACTGTTAAAGCTAAGTTTTATGTCTAGTTACAGTGGGTTTCCTTTTAATGGGTTTTTTTTCTCTCTCTCTCTTTTTTTTTTTCAAGGAAGGAAGATGCCAGTTTTATTTAAGCACAAAATGTGCACATAAGCTGTCTACTCATTTTCTTCACTGCGCAGCCTGGCACTGGGGTTGGTGACTCTGATGGCCAGCTGGGCAGCTCTTTCCACGATGGCTGTGCGGTTCTTGGAGGAAGCACTGTGAGCGATCTCAGCACAGTAAGGTTTGCTGCACATCAGCAGCACTTCCAGCTCCCTGACGTGGACAGGAACTTCCGGAAGCCACTGGGCAGCACGGGCTTTGTTTTCTTGTTGCTCCCGTAACCAATGTTAGGCAGCATGGTCTGGCCCTTGAACCTTCTGCGAACCCTGTTGTCGATACCTCTGGGCTTCCGCCAGTTACCCTTAATTTTGACATGTTGGTCTGACTGGTGCCGGATGAACTTCTTGGTTCTCTTTTTAACGATCTTGGGTTTCACAAGGGGCCTAAGGGCGGCCATGATGCCGAGGAGGAGATCGCTGCCACCTCCGTAGGCAGAGCCGAGGAAGAGAGACTTTTTTTTCTGTTTTAATGGGTTTGTGGTTTTGTTTTATGGGTGTCCCAAAATTTTTGTGGTAGTAACAGCAGAATGAAAGTGGCTTTGCAGTTGTCTGTTTCACCTGATGCCCAGTTGCTGTTAGCCTTTGCTGACAGTTGATGGGCGCCGTTCATCAGCCATGTCATTCACACTGATTCCACATTCATCAACTCAGTAGTTGGATTTATGACTTAATCATAGCACGGTCCTTATTGAAATCAGGACATAGGCACAACACACTTTGAAGACCTTAATCCATGGTTTACAAATAGAATTTCTGACGTTCATCACTGTGCTTTGGGGAATGATGTCAGTGGTAGGTTCTCACTGCATTCATCACGGGCGTATTCACTGGGCGTGGTGTGGGCCAGGCCCTGTGCCCGGCCGTGAGCACCGCGATGCTGATTCCTGCCCTCGGGGAGCTCACCTTCTAGCAGGAGACACTAAGCAAGAGAAAGCTTTAAGATGTGTGGTAGCTGAGACAGTAGAGCAGGAAAGGGTGTCGTGCGGCTCAATGCCAAGGTGTCTAGGAGGCGTGCAGGGGCGGCCAGCCCTGAGGTAGTGCCCTGAGCTGAGTGTGTCCCTGGGGAGCTGGGGGAGGCCCGAATGGAGAGGCGAGTGAGCGGGCAGGGAGGAGAGCCCAAGGGGCTGCAGAGGTCCCATGAGATGGGGAACCCTGGGAGGGCTTGGAGCAGTTGAAGGGCATGGCTTGGCATGTGTTTTTATGTGACCCCTTGAGCGCCCTTGATCGGGATCACAGCAGAGGTGCAGGTGACAGACTGCCACATGTAAGCCAGGTCTGAGGGACTGGCCTGGGTCCAGGCTGGGAGTGCTGGGCTGGGGAGACGAGGCCAGGTCGGGGCGAGGGAGGGGAGAACCCAGGAGGATGGAGATTTTGGCCAGAGCGGTAGAAGCAGGTTGGTTTGAGGCGGGTGCCAGGAACTCAGTTTGGACATATTAGAATCGAGATGACCCCATAGGGTGGGGATGTATCTGCAGTCACAGGCTGATGAGCCGCCAGGTTAGTGCCGACTGAGCAGAGGTCCCAGGGCCTTGCCCAGGGCATCATCAAGTTAGGAAGTGAATGTGGGACAAGCAGAGAGACAGAGGAGCAGGGGCCAGGCAGGGAGGACAGCTTGGGGAGGAGCTGGAACGAGCTTGGTCTGGCCCTGTGGTGGGGAGAGTGCGGGCAGCATCTGGGCTGGAGCTGAGTGACAACTCAATAGGGGGATCTGGAGGGGACGTGAGCACAGAAAATGGAGATCACAAGTACAGGTGGGGCTTCTGAGGAATTTTACCTGAAAGGGAACAGAGAAATGGGGCTGGGGCTGGAGGGGCAGGTGGGAAGGCGGCAGCAGCGTGGGGGAAGGGAGTGCGAGGGTGATGCTGAGGGCTGCGTTGGAGTGCTGACTGCATGTCCGGCCCCTGGCCTGAGGAGGCAGGACTGGGCATTCTTGGAAACGGAGAGGGAGGAGAGCAGGATCATCCGCTGAGCCTGAGGAGTGGAGGCCCAGGAGCAGGGGAGAGTTCACAGGGTGGGGTGGGGCGGGGCGCTTGGCATCAGGTGCATGCGAGGTTGATGAGAAGTAGATTCTCTCCATCCCTGCCCTGATGTGTGGGTCCCCATGCCTTGGTGGCTGGGAGGTGGATTTAAGGCAGGGTTAAAGACGGTTCTGTAAAGTTTAGCAAGATTTGATGTAGTTGGCCTCGCCCGTAGACTCATTACTTTGTGTTAGAAACAGTTTCATGGTAAATAAATAATGCTTGCATATGGAAAGGCAGCAGTCCAGGAGGGCGGAGTGGACCGGAGAGTTGGGGGCACAGTTGGAGCGTCCCTTCCCTGGGTAGCCTGAGGTTTGCCATTTGTCGTCCCTGACTGTCTTGTGCGTGTTTGCACACATGGACAGATGTCCACACACGACAGCATGTTTAGGGTACGGAATCGGGGTCGTTGTCCGTGCTGCTGTGCAGCTTTCCGTTTGTACTCCTTTCTGTCACTGCCATAAGCTGGAGATCTTTCCGTTTTGGTTCACATAGTGAAATCAGTCTCATCCACAGGAGTGACTGTAGTGTCCGACAGTCTGGATGTGTGTGGATTCTTCGGCACTCCCGTTGTATGGAACATTCAGGGTGTTACTGTGGGCTGTGGGCTCTGTTTTTCCATGTGCACCCTGAGCCCTGCACCTCTCGGGGGACGCGGTAGGGTTGTGGATAGTTGCCACAGTAAGAGACATGCCTGAGCATCAGTCTCAGTCCAGCTGTTTTATTACATTACACTGGACTAGCCCCAGGACTTCTGAGAAATGGCAAATTTAATTTGCCAAAATAGCAACCTCAGGCATTGCTCTCTTCCAGTTTTCTTGGGCTTGCTGCCTCGTTTTTTTCTATTGAAATCTTTACTGTTAGCAGAATTTTAAATGACTCTTGATCCTGGCAACAGAGGCGTTTTGAGTAAACAACTCCAGTAATGTGTGGTGTCCTCATTTGGAAGAGGTTAGGATTCAGGATTTTATGGTGAGTTCAGAGTATTTTCTTAAGCCACTTGCAGAGCTTTTAGAAACTGGGAAAAAGCTTGAATTGGGCATTTAAACCTATTTCCTCTAGCCCCTTAAGAGAGGCAGGAATTTAACCCGGACTCTCTGGACCTAAGGCCATGTGTGGAAGGGCTCCAGGCATGTCCTTTGGTTTAGTCTGGCTGCACGTGGTGGGCTCCAGAATACCCTGTTTTGACCC
>PVKV010031271.1:0-21217 GCA_004027835.1 Alouatta palliata | reverse complement strand
AAAAAAAAAAAAAAAAAAAAATCTAGCATCTAGTGGCACAGTGTCTGACCTAGCTAGAGGATATTTCCTAAATATTAGAATTAATTAATGAGGTTGAAGGCAGTACACAGGTTGTGGAAAGCAGTTTAGAAAGCAAGCCTAAGGTCTGATGCTCTTCAACTCTTCAGGTTTGGCAATATTACCTTTAAGAGAGAAGAGCTCAGATCGCATGAGGACTGGGATCCATCGAATCAATATTTACCTGTAGATTATCCTCTTTGTGGCTCATCTGAGCCATATTTAAATCACAGCCTGGCATGTCCCTTGCTGCTTTGCCTCTTCTACTGCTTCTTGCCAAAAAATATTGTGTGTTTAGAGACCATGTACCCAGCTCAGTTTCAGCACAAGCCAAGCAGAATGTTCAGGGCATTGATCAATGATTGAGCAACGGGAAGAAATATGAGATTTGAAGCTGGTTCACATGTGGAAAGGTCTAAGAAAAAAGGAGCTGATATTCCCTGACGAAAAACCTGAGCAGCTGGCAGGGAAAACAGGACCCAGATTGTTCCCAGGGGCTTCACAGAAAAACATAGGCCAAATAAAGTTAAGCAGACTTGCCTAATAGTGATAACTATCCATTAGAAGAAGAGTTGCTTTGGAGGTAGATGGTCCCTTTCCAGAAGTTGAGCGATTTCTCAGCAGGAAACTTGTGGAGGAGATTTCTGCAGGGACCATGGGCTAAACTTGAGGAATCATTAGGGTTTCCTCCAACCCTGAGACATCAGTAAATCTTTTAGAACTTCTTTCTTCCTTTTTTTTTTTTTTTTTTGGAGATGGAGTCTTGCTCCATTGCCCAGGCTAGAGTACAGTGGCACAATCTCGGCTCACTGCAGCCTCTGCCTCCTGGGTTCAAGCAATTCTCCTGTCTCAGCCTCCCAAGTAGCTGGGACTACAGGCATCCACCACCATGCTTAGCTAATTTTTTGTATATTAGTAGAGACAGGGTTTCACTGTGTTGCCCATGCTAGTCTCTAACGCCTGACCTTGTGATCCACCTGGCTCAGCCTCCCAAAGTGCTGGGATTACAGACATGAGCCACCGCAGAAAACCAAATGCAGATGACTAAGAATACTTTCTCTTGGGGGAGATCCATGTCCCTTTTTATTTGTTATTTATTCATTCATTCAATTAACTTATCAAATAATTGTTAAGAATATGTTATGTGGTAGGCACTTTAGGCTCCAGGTGATAAAGACTAGAGGAGTCCTCAAGGAGGAAGGAAGGGCATGTTAGAATTACGGTGGAGCTTTTTCAAACTACACTTGATTTTTGCTCACTGCTTCCATTCTGATAAGTTTCCAATAGGGTCTCTGGCAGGCAGGGACATCTAGAGTTTTCCAAACACACAATGCCAGGCCAGGAGATTCTGGTATAACCCACTTCCAGGAACTTAGGAGTTTTTAGGAAGCAGACATGTGGAGGTTGAGAAAGTTCCCATGCAATTCTGTTAGCGAGTTCCTCACTTCCCTAACACTCTTATTTGATAAAGAGAGGAAGACCTAAGATATTCACAGATGCATAGGACACGGCATCCAACTTCTGGGATTTGGATGTAGTTGCATTGTACAACAAGATGTTGGCATTAGAGCCCTTCCATTAAAAACAATAATGAAAACAAGATTGGTAAGTTTTGAGAAATTGCTTTATGGAAGGAAGAAAAATCTCTATTTCATTACACCTTGAACTTGCTTATGTACTTTTAATGAAACATTTATACAGAGAATGTATCTCCATTTTCCAAATGACATGAAAGTTATTTTAGTTTTTCACATTAGTCCTCATCTGTGACCTGCCCATTTCTTTCATTGCTTAAATTGCACATTTTCAGATAGCCTCTGGAAAACTTGGGAAGTTGGGCTCTTAGAGGATTTCAAGTCCTCATGTGAGCTAAGTGAGGCACTTCCAGATAGCTTTTCTGGGGAAAGGCCCTAGTCTTCCCAGGCATGGGGATGCAGAAGGGAAAGAACCAGGAAGACATCAGGAATGGAGATGGGGTTACAAAGAAATCCATGCAGGATCCTGCCAAGGAGATTCTGGACTTAGGTTTACTGGTGCCTCTGTAGGGCTTTGCTCTAAAATAAGGCATTAGAGTTAAGTTATTTTGTACTTTAAATGGGCCCAGATCCATAGAACCATGGATCTGCTCATTTATTAAAAAAGAAAATGATCAGATCATGAGGTCGGGGTTCAAGACCAGACTGGCCAACATGGCAAAACCCCGTCTCTACTAAAAAATACAAAAATTACCTGGGTATGGTGGCTCATGTCTGTATTCCCAGCTACTTGGGAGACTGAGGTAGGAGGATTGCTTGAACTGGGACCCAGGAGGTGAAAGTTGCAGTGAGCAGAGATTGCGCCACTGCACTCCAGCCTGGGCTACAGAGCAAGACTCCACCTCAAAAAAAAAAAAAAAAAAGAAAGAAAATGATCTCAGTCCATTTAATTTTTATTAAACGCCTTATGCATTACATTGTAAAGAAAATATATATACATGTTATATTTTTAAGTAACTCATTAACTTTCAATTGAATACTAATAGTTGAGACTACGTTATTGGCCTCCAGAAGAATGAGCAAAGCCCCTTTCCTCTTTTCCAGCCAGCCCTTCCTTAATCTTTCTGTAAATGCTGATCTCATGGCTGAGTATCTACTACAGGGCTATTTTTCTAGAGGTGGTTTTAAAGGGATAGAGGCCATGGTGTATAACCATGGTTTCTAACTTTTCCTTTCCCCAGGACTACGGAGTAAGAGAGTAAAGTCTCATAGCAGGCTCCCTCTATCTTTCTCACCGTTTGCTTCTTCTTTCTCTCTCTTCTAATGTTCTGTGTTCTCATGAAACAGTTTCTGTCAGCTTAAAGTTACACATTAATGGCAAACCCACCTTCTCTTGCTGTCTGTTACTCAGATTCCTTTTCTCTGGTGCTGACAAGCATACCTTTTCTCTCAATGCTGTGGTAAACATTGAGAATTAAATTTGGCCTTGCAGAATCACTAAACCAAGGGGAACATTTCTTCTCAGCTTCACATTTGGTGATGTCACCTGGTGGCTTAAGTTGGCCATGGATGGAATATTCCTACCATAGAAACCAGCAAACCCTACCTATCAAAGCTTTTTTTTCTTCCTGAGAGCTAGGTCACCAGGCAGGTGATTGGTCTGGACTTAACCCCAAGAGTGTGTGTGTGTATGCGTGGGGTGGGAGGGAGCAGAGTGGTAGAGAGAGAGTCCTTCCATTTCTACTGCCAGAAAGTCATTTACTCCTTTTATTTTCTGGAGCCTGAACAGAAGGGACAGAAGCAGGTTGGGTGGGCTGAGTGAAAAAGAAGGTGAAGAGATGCTCATGTCGTAAACGATCTTAGTAGGAAGCCTACTTGACTAGTTGAGGAATCAGGTAGGTTTTCTTTCCCATAGGGCCTCACTTTTGTGATATAAAAGAATTGTCTTTTGACTTGTCTAGGACAGGTACTAAGATGGAAGATTGAGTTCGGTTCATGACGGGTGAAGCTAGGAACGTGGAACTCCTGGGAAAATTTACTTGTTCTCTTCCTGATACCTTCTCACAATTTCTCTCCCAGGTAAAGTTGTTTCTTCTGATGTTCTGATATGCTTTTGCTACTGAAAAGTGAGAGCTATGTAAATCTGTGCATTTTCTCTCTTTACCTGGCTGCTATGGAGCAAATAGAAAGATCTGCTTGTAAACTCTGTAGCTTTTCATCAACAGAGATTCTTGTGTATCCTCCTTCATTTCTCATGTTATGCACTTGCTTTTTAATGTAAGAGAACTCAAATTCACCTAGGAAATTGGTAAGATATTACTCAATCATCCATCACATTTAATTTCTTTAAAGACCTTGCTCTTACCCTGAAAAAATGAAGGAAAAAAATCTTTCATATTCTACTTATTCTCTTTTCACCCCCAAAATAACATAAACACGACTATGTTTATAAGTAGATTTTCTCCTCCATCTTCATATTTGGAAAATGATACTCTTTGTCTTGCTTATTAGATTGTCAAGTTCTATATTGTGTGGATCAGATTTTTTTTTTTTTTTTTTTTTTTTTTTTTTGAGATGGAGTCTCACTCTCTTTCCCAGGCTGGAGTGCAGTGGCATGATATCAGCTCACTGAAACCTCTCCCTTTCGGGTCCAAGTGATTCTCCTGCCTCAGCCTGCCAAGTAGTGGGACTACAGGAACACACCACCACGCCTGGCTAATTTTTGTAGTTTTAGTAGAGATGGAGTTTCACCATGTTGACCAGTTTGGTCTCGAACTTCTGACCTCAGGTGATTCCACCCGCCTCGGCCTCTCAAAGATCTGGGATTACAGGTGCGAGCCACCATGCCCAGCTGTAGATCAGGTTTAAATTTAATTATGTACGATGTTTATTAAAGTTTTGTGCTTGATAAATAAGAAAAAATCATGAGGTAGTTGCACTGATGGGAAATCTTTCCTGAGGAAATAGTTACCTAGACAGGGTATGTCTACATCTATCAACTAGAATTCTTAAATGTCCTGGATAAATCTTTTACATGTCTTGTATTTAATGCCACTAAACCAACATATTTTTAATGACTTTAAACACTTTTTTGTGTTTCAATGTATTAAGCATTACATCTGAAATCTTACATAATAACACAATATTGTCCTAGTCCAGATGTCTGGTTCATTTTTCATAGTGTCTGACAGAAGAAAAAATTAAAAACAACAAATCAGCAAATCTTGACCTTGGCGTGTGTGAGAATTATGGGGGTTGCTTGCTAAAAATGCATCTCCTCTCTTATAAGTACCCCTTGCTCCTATAGAACTGTTGGAATTATGAGGGTGGAGCTTAAAATCTATATTTTTAAGTATCAGATTACTTCTTAGCTTGAGAATAGGTGTTTCTGGTTGACTGTAAAGGTTAGGCAGCTACTCTCTCTAAAAATGGGTGAGAAATAAAGGTGATTATAAGATTCTGGGGAAGACTTGTAATGATTTTCTTTCAGATTTGCCAGGATTTACCATTTCAAATAATAGCTGAAGAAAGCAAGGCCTCTGTATCTCTGTGAGTTAATAATAGTGTAAGCATTTCCTAATTTATGTGCATCTATAGGTACCAATCTTATTATTGCATTACTATTTTTGCCTTTCTTTCTCACTAGTCAGTGTCTCCGGGACAATGACTAAACCTTTATCTTCAGATCCCTAGTTCCTTGCAAAGTGCCTATTTGTTAGTTAACAAACCAATGAATATATTAATTTATTCATTTACTATCTATTGAGCTCCTACCAGGAATCACTAGGTGCTGTAGATATAGTAGTGAATAACACAACTAACTAAGCAAGCAAAATCCTTATCCCCAGGGCTAGTTCTTCAGAGTAAAATGCAGTCATAGTATTGTCTTTCTGTCTCTCCGAGAATTTGGAGGAAGGGAATTACTCAAGATATTTTGAAGAAAGGAGAAAAAAAAAAAAAAGACAACACAAAGATGATTGCTCTATAAGCCTGAGATAAAAGATCAAATTTTATATGATTGCCTTGTTCTTTTAGTCTTTGTAAAAATGAGGTTGCCTAAGAAAAGAACAATTTAGAATATCTCTGCTGCCAGTAAATGAACTTAGACTGTATCAAGCTGATGAAGCATTCTGCCAACAATGCACTGATGGTAACTGATTTGATATTTCATTGTCTGCTGGCAGAGTTTACTCTTAAGGAGTATAATAAATCCTACCTGACCTCTTGCTCTTCACTGGTCAGACCCAATCCAAATGTCTGATGGATGTCAGCGCAGGAGTTGCTGTCCTCTAGCAACCTAGGATGTAGTTAGGGTAGGAACCACGCTTCAGTTCATAGCACTCGACAAATCAGCATTTTTCCCCTGTATCCTGACTTAGGAGCAAGAAAACGTCATACTCACCCAATTTTCTGAAACCGTTTCTCCAGGTTGTTCCAAACATACCTGATTTTCTGCACCTGGATGCATCGCAGCTACAATTACAAATGTGATGGAGCAGGTGTTATTCACATCATAAACCTCATCAAGAGAGGGGAGTGGTGTTCAATGCAGGATGCAGGTCCCCTTGTGGGTCTCACTTTCTTTTTTTTAATTTTTTTTGAGACAGGGTCTCACTCTGTCACTTAGATTGGAGTGCAGTGGCATGATGACCACTCACTGTAGCCTTGACCTCCCAGCCTCAATCAGTCCTCCTGCCTCAGCCTCCTAAATAGCTGGGATTACCAGCATGCACCACCACACCCAGCTAATTTTTGATTGATTTTTTTTTTTTTGAGATGGAATCTCGCTGTGTTACCCAGGCTGGAGTGCAGTAGTACGATCTTGGCTCACTGCAAACTTCTCCTGCCAGGTTCAAGCGATTCTCCTGCCTCAGCTTCCGCTGGGATCACAGTCGCCCATCACCATGCCCAGCTAATTTTTGTATTTTTAGTAGAGATAGGGTTTCACTATATTGGCCAGGCTGGTCTCAAACTCCTGACCTCGTGATCCACCTGCCTCAGCCTCTCAAAGTGCTGGGATTACAGGCATGAGCCACTGTACCTGGCCCTTGATTTTTTTTTCTTTTTTTTTTTAAACATGGATGAAGTTTTGCCATGTTTCTCAGGCTGGTCTCAAACTCCTGGGCTCAAGTGACCACCCATGTTGGCCTTCCAAAAGTGCTGGGATTACAGATGTGAACCACCATGCCCAGCCAGTCTCACTTTGTTAGATACATAGCTGTTATTCCCATTCCAAAAGTGTGATATTCAAAACTTTCATTTGATAAACACTTATTTTGTACTTTCTCTGCAAACATACCATAACACTGTACTCTTCAAATAACTTACTTTTAATTCTGGCTTTATTAGGGCTTGGTTTATGACAGAGTGGCGGTCAGCCACCAGGGATTCTTTCCACTTTTTGCTTACAGGAAACTTCAGTGTGGATAGGTAGAGGCAGAATACCTTCTTCCTCATATATCTTTGAAATTCATCCTAGAAAAGACAATCCAGTTCATGAAATTGTCAAGTGTTATTCAGTAAGGTGCTCAATCAACCAAATACCTACCAAGTGCTATACAAGTGGTTTTCAGAGTTTGGTACAAAACTTTGGCCCAAACAAGAGTATCCGCTTTATCCCAGAACTGACTAGAAATGTGCATTCTCAGCCCCACTTCAGACCTACTGAATTTAAAACTCTGGATGGGGCCAGGAGTTCTTGTTTCTATGAAGATTCTGATTTGCACTAAAAGTTTATAATCACTGTGCTAGAGAATAAAAAGAAAGATATACTTTGCAGGAAAGCTTTCTATCCAGAAAATAGTTTCTAGCTATTTTAATGTGACATTTAGGTGTTTAAAATGTGTAATATCCTCCAAAATACGTATTTTTGAAAAACTAAATGACCATTCCCATGTTATAGAATCTAAAAGCTGTAACACTGACAGTCATTACTCATGTAATGGCTAAGAGCACTCTCTGTTAGCCTGACGTGGTCGAAATTTCCCCAAGCTGAAGTGGAAGAAATGCCCTTCATTCCTGGGTCAAAATGAGAGATAGCAAGTGGATTGCAGAGATAATTTTGCCATCTCCTGTTGTGATCTATGGAAAGTCTTTAAATAGAGGAAATTTACCCTCTGAAATATAATACTAGCCACAGAGTTGTGCCACAGAGACCATATAGAAGACATGATCATGGCATTTGAAATAGATAACAGAAGGGCACGCACCGTTGTCCTCAGCAAAACAATGTCTGCTTCTTGCAAGGGGCATGGGACGCAGTTGGCCCACACTCTCCACTGGGGTCTCCAGTAGAACACCAGCAGAAGGCCCCCACAGGTCAGCACAGATGCGACAAGGCAGAGGGCTTTCCGTACATTCTGGTCACGGTAGCCAAACACCTCCTGGAGAATAAATGTAAAAGATCACTCTATTTTTCTCCTTTTTTCAACGAAACATATTATTTTCTTTCAATAAACCAAATTTTAGATGAAGGAATGTTGATCGGGAGAGAAATCTGGTTTTAGGTGATTGAATCAATTTACCTGCTTGCAGCTGTCCGCTGATATAATCAAAAAGGAAGGACTTATTTTACTACCCTGGTATATGGAATTAAAACATTAAACAGAAGGAGGAAGGCAGGGGCAGATTTATTTGCTTCTATATATTTACAAGAGTTACCTCAGATTTTTATAAAATATTTCATGTTTTGAGCCAGATTTATTTTATTTAGGAATTAGATATTTAAAAATTGTTAATATGAATTTATTGTAGGAAGATGAGAAAATTATAACAGATATGATCTACACTCATATGTCTGGCTTTATCCGTTCGGCTTTGTTTTATAATAGCATGATGAGAATGATCACAAGTATGAATAAATGTACTATTTTCTACAACAGTATGACAATATAAATTAAGGAATTACCTGTGGACATGAAAGACTTTCCAAAAGCAGCTTATATTTATTTACCCTGATAGTAATATGCTAAAATATTTGGACTTTCAGTAGATTAGTTAATATTTGTCATGAACTGAATAAAGATTTGAGATTTGGTTCCAGAGGGGAAAGTTGCCAAACAATAGATTTGTTTATTCAAAGCCAATTTCTAGTTCCCATCTTCTACAATGAAGTGTCACAGTATTGTTTTTTAAATTTCAAAAACTAAATTTTCAGTGCATTTTGAAGCCCCTGAGGGCTGCTGATTATGAATAATATCTTTACTTTTAAAAAATATGCTGAAAATGTGCTTTTTAAAAATATGACTGAACTCTGAATTTTCAGGTCCAGATCACAGGACTGTAATGTCAAGAAACTTAGTTTTTACTAAGCGTCTAGAGCATTTTTGATTATGGAATATCCTGCATTTTCTGCCAGTTTAGCTCTTACTATAAAAAATCTCTTGACTTAAGATTTTTTCCACTGATCCTCAACACTATCATCCACCTGAGAAAAAGTTTATTAAGTTCAGTAATGCAGCCACTCTATTTTGAGATTATTCATGTAAGTTTTAAATTAGCAATATGCATTCACCCTGCTTTTGTACATGTTTTCAATTGTTTCTCCTCTCTCTCTTTCTGTTTCCTCTGATTCTATAAACATGCTTTGGTTTTATTTGTGAATTATAGTTTTATTAGGCTCAAACAATATATATATGCTGCTTTACATATTATGTCATAAATATACATTCTTTTACCAAGAATTATTTACAGGGGCTTACTGCCAAAGTCCAAGTGTGTGCAAAAATAGAAGCAGAACAAATTGGAATTTTAGTCTAGCTTATAGATGAAACGAGCTCATTCATAAATAACTTTCTCTTTTTCTGTTTATCTATATACAGTAATGGCAATGAAAATCATAATTCTGGTACCCCTTCAGTTCTCTTCTATACAACATTTTTAAATTAAAAAACAAACTCACAATGATTGCAAGGCTGCAGTGAAAGCAGTAGAGCGACATACTCTAATAACCTTGTGAACTGGAGTAAGTTTTTAGGAAAAGTAAGGTGACAAATTGTATCAAGAATTGTAAAGATATTTCTACTCTTTGAATCGGTAATTCTTCATTTGGAAATATGCCCTAATAAAATAATATCTCGAGGAGAAGGTTTTGCATGTACAATGTTCAGTGCAGCATTATCTATAATAGCAAAAGCATTGGGAAAACCAAATGATAGCTAATGTTCTGATAGCTATTGGGAAAACCAAATGATAGCTAACTTAGTTCTGAAACATCAAAACAATGGACTACAGTAGAGTCTTTAAAAACAAAATACATGATGCTAATGTAGAAATCTGGAACATACTGTGATATAATGTTAAATGGAGAAAAAAACAAAGAACAAATAGCATAAATGGAAAACAAGTAGCAACATTATGAAATCTAACCCAACCGTATCGGTAATTACACTAAATGCATGCAGCCATACTATGATTAAATGCAAAGATTATGAGACTAGATAATAAAAGACCTATTGTATGCCATTTACAAGAGACACACTTTTTTTAATGTTGCCAATGTTTTTCATTTTTTAAAATTTATTATACTTCAGGTTCTGGGGTACATGTGCAGATCATGCAGGTTTGTTACATAGGTATACACGTGCCATGGTAGTGGTTTGCTGCATCCATCGCCCTGTCATCTACATTAGGTATTTCTCCTAATGCTGTCCCTCCCCAATCCCCCCACCCCCTGCTATTCCTCCCTTAGCCCCCTACCCATCAGGCCCTGGTGTGTGATGTTCCCCTCCCTGTGTCCATAAGGAGACACACTTTAAACATAAAGAAGTGGATGGGTTAAAAAGAAGGGGACAATATACCATGCAAAAAGTAGAAGAAAGCTGATATTGCTGTATTACGATCTCACAAATTATATTTCTTTAAGGATGGTTAAGGAAAAAATACTATGAGAGAAAAAGAAGGATATTTCATAAGCTAAAAGATCAACAGGAGAACATAACAATTCCAAATTTTTGTGCATCTAAAAACCAGTTTTAAAATATATAAAGCAAAACTGATAGAATTTAAATCTACTCTCATAATTGGAGATTTTAACACACCCCTCTCTCTCTCAATAACCAACAGAATAAGCAGACAAAATATTCAGCAGGAATACAGGAGATCTGAACAACTCTATTAGCTACATTGATCTAATTGACAAATACAGAAAATTATAGCCAACAACTGTGGAATTCAAATATTTTTCAAGTACATATAAAATACTTACCTAAATTGAGCATATTCTCAGACATAAAGTATAATGACATTATAATTAAATTAGAAATTAAAAATTCCCAAATATTTGAAAAGTAAACAACATATTTCAAAACAACACATACAAGTCAAATAAGAAATTACAATAAACATTAGGAAATCTTTTAAACGGAATGAAAATGAAAATTGAGGAATAAAAATTCATGGAATGCAGTTGAGACAATTCTTACAGAGAAATTTACAGCTTTAAATGTATATCTTAGTAAAGAAAAAAAAAGTTTGAAATCAATAAACTAAGCTTCCAACTCAAGAAGTTATAAGAAGAAAAGCATATGAAACCCAAAAAAAGTGTAAGGAAAAAACTATAAAGATGAGAGAAGAAATAAAACAGAAAGTAGAAATACAACAAAATAGAGAAAATCAAAGCTAAATTGGTACTCTAAACAGATTAATAATATTGATAAACTCATGAATAAATATGAATACTTATGTTTATTAAAGAAAATTAATGTGCAATTTAAAAGCTCCCTGCAAAGAAATCTTCAAGCCCAGAGAGCTTGTGATTTCTTTGAAATATTTAAGATAGAAATGATACTATTCTTTAACAAACCTCTTTATAAGTAGAGGAGACGAAAATTCTCCCAATTTATTTTATGAAGCCAGCATACTCAGACACCAAAGTCTGATAAATATGTTGCAAACCAGGAAAATTATGGGCTAAGCCCTGTCACGAACATAGATAAAATAACTATAAATAGATTATCTAATTAAATCAGTGACATATTAAAAAGTTAGTACGTCACTACCAAATAGTGTTTGTCCTAGAAATGCAAGGATTAGAAAATCAATCAATGTACTCTGCCATTCAATGTACTTTAAAATTCAGAAGGAAACTCAGAGGGTCATCTCAATAAATAGAGAAAAAGACTCATACAATTCTACACCAATACATGATTTAAAAAAAAATCTCAACAAATTAAAAATAGATGGGAACATCTTTAAGGTACACCGTGTATAATGATGAAATATTGAATATTTTCCCACTGAAGTCACAACAAAAACAAGATTGTCAATGATCACCACTAATATTTATCAGTATAGTAGTAGAAATCTTAACCAGTGCAATGAAAGAAAGAGAGAGAGAGAGAGAAAGAGAAAAAGAAAAAGAAAGAAAAGAAAGTAAGAGAAAGAAAAAGAAAGCGAGAAAAGAAAGCAAGCAAGAAAGAAAATAACAATTGAAAATGAGAACTAAACTCTATGTGTAGATACTGTGGCTATATACATAAAAATATCCAAAAGAATATACAAAGTATAAGAGTTAATAAGTGAATTTATTAAGATTGCTGGATACTAGGTCAATATAGAAAAACCAATTGTATTTGTATATATTAGTAACAAACAAATTTAAAATTAATTAAATACCATTTATAATAGTTTCAAAGAAAGAAATCAATTACTTGTAATAATTCTAACTAAGTTATACCAGTCATCTAAACTGAAAAGTGTATATCATCACCAAGAGACAGTAAAGACCTAAATAAATGAAAAGCTGTATTAAGTTTGGAGATTAGCCATTAATCCAATTTAAAATCTCTTCAGATTTTTTGTTTGTGTGTGTGTGGTAATTGACAACTTGGTTCTGAAACTGGTATGCAAATGCAAAGGATATAGGATAGTCAAGACAATTTTTTTTTTTGATTGAAGAAAATGCATACACATTTATTTAATATGTACACACGGGAGCCTTCAAAATGAAGCCCTAGCTCCCCAGGAGGTGCCGAAGCTTATATACCATCTTGAAGTTACAGAAAGACTAGGAACTTGGATTCTGGCAAAATAGGTTATGGGGAGTGGGGAGAAGAAGAATTCTGTTGAGGGGCAAGAAATGATCACTAGGGAGAATTCAATGGGTTTGAAGAACATATAGTAGTCTGGGGTGAAGTCTGTTGCGCTAACAAAAGGAACAATGCTTTGTGACAGAGGTCTGTCCAGGTTTGTTGACAGACTTTAGTCTTCCCTCCTGCAATATAGGTTCAGTTGAAAACTCAGGGAAGGGGTCAGAGGCAACTGGTTTCCCCCAATCCCCCCCGCCCTGCCCCCAACCGCATGCTATCTCTCCCCTTAGCTGATATTATTACTCCGCAGGGCAAAGCCAGTTCTGGCAATGTTTTCCATGTATCCAACATTGTCACCTTGCCCACCTAGAATGGTGCCATCCAATGCATATATAATGCAAGTCATTCTCACAGCCACATTTTTAAATCCTCTACCTCTCCCAAAGCACAGGTTCAAGTTTCCTTATCTGCCTAAGGTCCCGACCTACGAAAGAAGTCAAGACAATTTTTGAAAAGAATAAATGTGGAAGAATTATGCCACCAGAAATGAAGACTTACCACAAAGTCACAGTAATTAAGAAAATGAGGTATACACACAAGTATAAACCAAAAGAACAACAAAACAAAACAAAGTCCCAGTAGAGACTCAAACCTGTAATTTCTTCACTTGCAAGAAAGGAGCCACTGCAATCTGTGGGGGAAAGGGTGCTTTGCTCAACAAATAGTGCCAGAGGAAAATGAATAATGCTGCAAAAGAAATGAGTACAGCACCCCCCTGGACCCACCTCACTGATTTATACCATATAAAAATATATACCTTTTATATATATATATATATATATACACCTTTTTTTTTTCTTTTTTTTAAAGATGGGGTTTCACCATCTTTAAAAACTCCTGACCTCAGGTGATCCACCCACCTCGGCCTCCCAAAGTGCTAGGATTACAGGCATGAGCCACCGCGCCCGGCCCTATATATACCTTTTATATGGTATAAATATATACTTTTTATATGCTATAAATCAGTGGGGTGGGTCAACTGAAACAATGAATCATCTGAAAGAAAGCATAGGATGAATTATTTTATGAACCTCAAGTAGGCAAACGTTCCTTAAACAGAAAATAAAAAAGAAAGACAAAACAAATGTATTCGACTTTGTTAAAATTAAAAGTTTCTGGCTGGGCACAGTGGCTCAGGCCTGTAATCCCAGCGGTTTGGGAAGCTGAGGCTGGAGGATTGCTTGAGGCCAGGAGTTCAAGACCAGTCTGGGCAACACAGAAAGACCCTGTCTCTACAATTTTTTTTGTTTAAATTAGCCAGCAATGGTGGTGCACACCTGTAGTCCCAGTTCCTCAGGAGGCAGAGGTGGCAGGATCACTTGATCCCAGGAGTTCAGGGTTTTAGTGAGCGATAATTGGACCACTTCCATCCAGCCTGGGCAACAGCGAGACTCTGTCTCTAAGTTTTTAAACAATATATATAAATAAATTTAAAAAATAAAGAAAATTAAAAGCTTCAGTTGATCAAAAGTTCTGTGAAGAGGCCTGGCATGGTGTCTCATGCTGTAATGCCAGCACTTTGGGAGGCCAAGATGGGAGGATAACAAGAACCCAAAAGTCTAAGACTAACCTGGGCAATATAGTAAGACCCCATCTCTACAAAAATTAAAAATAAAAAAATTAGTCAGGCACAGTGACACACACCTGTAGTCCCAGCTATTCAGAAGGCTGAGGCAGGAGGATACCCAGAGCCTAGGAGTTCAAGATTGCAGTGAATTGTATTTGTGTCACTGCACTCCAGGCTGGGTGACAGAACAAGACCTGTCTCTCCCCTACCCCCACAAAAAAGAAAAAAATCTCTGGAGAAAATATATAAATAGATAGATAGGTATAGATATAGATGATATCTATATCTATATTTATGTATGAAAAGGACTCATTTAAAATATGTAAAAACATATTACAAATCAGATAAAAATAAATATATAATAAAAAATGGACAGATGAATAGATCTCTTACAAAAGAAAATTTCCAAATGGATTATAATATTCAAGAACCTGCTCAATATCATAAATCATTAGGAAATACAAAATAAAGCTACAATGATATGTCACAGTCTAGAATAACTAAAATAATCCTAAAGTGAAACAAAGTTAGATTTGTACAACCATATTTGAAAACTTCCTCTGAAGTCACACAATGACACAATGATGTAACCACAGAATAGCTAAAATTAGAAAGACTGAACAAATAAGTGTTGGTAAAGATTGGAAGCAACCGAACTCCCCTATGTTGAGAGTGTGAACTGGGTATACACATTTTAAAAACTGTTGTTAACCGTATGACTATGAGCTAATAACTCCACTCCTAGGTTTTTGCATAAGAAAATTTAATGTATATGTCCCCCAAAAGATTTGTACAAGAAGATTGAGATATACTTTATGCCTAAGAGCACAAAACCGGAAACAATCTAAAGGTCCACAAACATGAGAAAGATAAATAATTTTGTGCTTTCATACAATGTCATTAATACAAAACAATAACATAATGAACCTCTGATGCACACATCAATGTGGATGAGTTTCACAGACACATTGAGCAAATGAAGTCCCATAAAGCAGGACATAATTCTATTCATATGAAGTTCAAAAATGAGCAAAATTAACTGAGGATAGAAGTAATTGAACTGTGCAGTTAAGATCTCTGCACTTTACTGATACCACTTACTTACACGTCAACAGAGGGCTAAAAAAGAAAGAAAAAGTGAGATGAGTTTATTACTCTGTTCCAAGCAGACACGTAGTACTTTAATTACTTTAATTGGGATAGACTGGGAAAGAGAAAACAGCAGCACAGTTTGAGAAGTCAGTGGAAGAAGAAAAGGCCAAAGAAGAAATTTATATGGGAAATAGAGGGTTTGGTGACCTGGGAGGACAGTAGCTACCTCCTGGTGTGGTTGATTGGTAAGAGCTGACTTTCACTGAAGCAAAAGTAAAATCACATTCCTAATAATGAATACAGGTGAATATAGGTGAAAAGGCTTCTGTGAAGGACACTGCATATGGCTGGGAATACCTCAATATCAAAATGTCAGTAGGATTTTTTATCCATCAGCAAGAAGACAGAAACACAGAAAGGAGAGACAGAGACAGGAAGGGAAAAAAAAGAACCCTTGTACACTGTTGGTGAGAATGTAAATGTAAAGTACAGTCACTATGCAGAACAGTATGGAGGTTTCTTAAAAAACTGAAAATAAAACTAACATATGACCCAGCAATCTCACTGCCAGATATATATCCAAAGGAAAGGAAATAAATATATTGAAGAGATATCTGCACTCCTATGTTTATTATAGTCCTATTCTCAGTAGCCAAGGTATGGAATCAACCTGTGTCCATCAATGGATGAGTGGATAAAGAAATGTATATAGTACATAGTCACAATGGAATATTATCCAGCCTTTATGGGGTACATGTGATATTTTGATGCAAGCATACAATGTGCAATGATCAAATCTGGGTAATTGGAGTATCCATTCCCTCAAGCATTTATCATTTCTTTGTGTTGGAAACACTCTAATTTCATTCTTTTTGCAATTTTGAACCCTTAACCATCATCCTCTCTTTATCTCCCTTCTGCCTATTACCCTTCCCACTTCCTGGTAACCATCACTCTACTCTCTATCACCACAAATTCAATTTCTTTTAGCTCCCACGTATTAGTGATAACATGCAATATTTGTCTTTCTATGCCTGGCTTATTTCACTCAACATAATGTCCTCTGGTTCTAGCCATGTTGTTGCAAATGACAGGATTTCATTCTTAAAAAAAAATAGATTAGAAAAAAAGAAAAAATAGAGAAAGAAAGAAGCTTGTAAATGTCACAGTAACTTTCTGAAATGTGTGGTTCCTTGAACAAAGATGAATAGAAGCAATGTTTTTGCTTCTTTGATAAATTGGCCTCATAAACCTTGGTAAAACTCCTTTCTAGATCATTTCTCAGTTTTCCCAGAGGTATGTGGCTGGGTATGGGACTTGAGATTTTTAAAGAATCACTGATTTATCTGACATTCTTTCAATCAAATACTTTCAATTAGCTTGTTAATGTTTGTGTGATTAGAGTTTATTACACGTATTAATCCATTCTTACACTGCCATAAAGATACTACCTGTGACTGGGTAATCTATAAAGGAAAGAGGTTTAATTGACTCACAGTTCCACATGGCTGGGGAAGCCTCAGGAAACTTACAGTCACGGTGGAAGGGGAAGCAGGGCATGTCTTACGTGGCAGCAAGTGAGAGAGAGAAAAAAGAGGGAAGAGCCAGGCACTTATCAAACAACCAGATCTCGTGAGCACTCACTCACTATCACGAGAACAGAATGGGGGAAAACACCACCATGATCTAATCACCTCCCACCAGGTGCATCCCATGACATGTGGGGATTACAATTTGAGATAAGATGTGGGTGGGGATATAGCCAAACCATATTACACAATATATTTTTTATTTTGACCAACTAATCTCAAGTAAAATTAGATTATATGATTATTCTTCTTATGTAGTCAGAGTCACTTAGATTTTATTTCTGAATATTTACACACCCCTAATAAAATCAACTAAGAAATGCAGGGTTAAGGAGGGAGCCAGGAGCAATAGTTGTACCTTAAAAGGTATATAAGCAGTATTCACAGGTGTTGTTAATGTAAAGACACTGGAAATAGGATGGAAGTGTCTGAGTCTCAAACCCATTATAGATGGTTACTTGTAGTAAAGTAAATTTTTCCACCAATTACCTGTGAGCTCAGGATTTAACTTTTCTAAGTCTCAGTTTTCATTTCTGTACTTAGAGGTATAGTAATAGCACACACCTGGAGAAACAGTGAGGCTTAAAAGAGAGGTATAAGGTGTTGAGAGACAAAGCAGCTCAGTCAATAACAGGTGATTTTTGTAATAGGTTCAGTCACAGGAGGAAAGAGGTGACTATTTCAACTTTTAGTTGCAATATACTGAGTTAAGAGCGGTAACAGAAACAGCCTGTGTTTCATGAGGCCATATCTGCCCCCTATTAGTTGAGTTGAGTAGCACAGAAATTGTGCTTATCTTCACACAGACTTGATTTGTATTCTAAGCAGTGGTGTTCCTTTAAATTTTTGTTTCCTGTAAAATTCTGTATTCCAGATACTGAAAGAGGTACCACAGCCCTGACAGTCTTTTTCTAGACCCAGAATACAAAGGAAGCAATCTGGATTAGGAGTAACAGTGAAATATGCATATGTTTTTTCATAGCGTTTATTGCCGTAAATTGCAACTTAGAGCCAGGCTTCCCTTCCAGGTCTGACGCCAGCACCTCTGCTCTTTATACCCCACTCCATTGCCTTCTAGAAGCTCTCACTTCTATTCTTTCCTCCACAATTTACCAGCTGTGATTTAAAATTGCTGAACTTTAGATTTTTCAAGTGAAAAACATGGCTGGTTGTAAAATGCAATAGAAGTAGTTGGTGTAGCAGTTAAATGCTGAGGATGTGGCATGGGAAAACCAAGATCAAATCTTACTTCTACCATGTAACCATATATAAGACTTTGGCAACCCACTTTACTTCTGATGCCTTAATTTCCTCCTCCACAGATGAGAATAGTAACAGTCACTATCTTCCAGGGTTATTGTTAGAAACTAATAAGATGATGCATGCAATGCATTTAGCACAGTTCCTGAAACATTTTGAGCACTTGATATGTGTTAAGAATTACCTTGGATGGCCAGGTGCAGTGGCTCATGCCTGTAATCCCAGCTCTTTGGGAGGCCAAGGTGTTTGGATCACGAGGTCAGGTATTCGAGACCAGCCTGAACAACATGGTGAAACCCCATCCCTATTACAAATACCAAAGTTAGCTGGGTATGGTGGCACATGCCTATAATCCCAGCTACTGGGGAGGCTGAGGCAGGAAAACTGCTTGAACCCGGGAGGCAGAGGTTGCAGTGAGCCGAGATTGTGCTACTGTACTCCAGCCTGGGTGACAGAGCAAGAGTCTGTCTCAAAAAAAAAAAAAAAAAATGAATTACCTTGGGTAACATACAATTCAATAAAATTTCAGTAATAAAAGTGGCTAATCCCACTGGGTCCATTGTAAAATAGTTTGACCACAAGCAATATGCAAAACTAAATATTATCTGTGAACACCATTGTAAGGAATGTGGCTAGTGCTTTGGTCAAGGATAGGCTGAGGTAGGATGTTTACATCCTGCATGACTCAGCAAGTTTGTAGTGCAAGCGTATAACTCCACTTGTTATCAGAGTCATGGAGCCATAACATGGGAAGGCCATCCCTTGGCCCTATGTCATGATTGACCTGTAAAAGGTATAATTTCCTGCTGACACTATACAGGTGTGCTCGTACCCAGAGAAAGAGAGAGAGCTAGAGCTGTCCATCTTTGCAAACAGACAGAGGGGAGCCAGCCAGGACACAGCTCAGCCTGCTTGTGCCCAGAGAAAGAGTTAAGCTGCTGACCCTGAAGGGAGGGCTGGCCATGCAGCTTTGTGTGGGAGCCACTGGACTAAGCAGCTGAGACAGAGCCGACAGTGTAAGAAAGCTGCTGATGAGAGAGCTGCTAAATAAAGCTTTATTTCACCTATCTACAGCCCCATGAGTGTTCTTTCAGTTATCTGCCATTCATCCACCCACTCCCTTCAGACCTCAGCATGGGCTGGAACCTGAACCTAAACATGACAACCATAGTTGAATTCCCTAAAGTGATTAATCCAACGGTTTCAATGAAGCTTTTGCTTTTTCAAAAGAGCAGAAGTTGTGAAAATTGAAGTCGAATAAAAGCTAAAAAGAAAACTGCTCACTTTTGAAGTATGTGAAACTGGAGAGAAGGGTTTTAGGATAAACACCAAATTGACTCAGATTAGTTAAATGTAGTAATGATATATGCAAGCATGCACACACACACACACACACATACACACACACACAAACACACCAGTACAATCATTCTTCACTCATACAGGAGGAAAAAAAACTAATTGAGTAACATAACAGAGCACCTTACCTCTGATGTTCATGTAATGTGACCTTGTATATGCTACTTAACTGAGCCTCAGTTTGCTCAGTTGTAAAATGGATATGAGTTGCTACCTCATAAAAGTTAAATGAGAACATACATTAAGTTCAGCACACAAAGGCATTTTTAAAAATTTTTATTTATTTTCTTTATAGGTAGCTCTTTCACTTACCATCAGAGGTGGAACTAAGATTGGCTGAATTTCTCAGGAAAGGAGAATTATATGGTACAGCTTCATCTAAACATGCCTTCTTACACAAATTCTCTTTTGGTGGGATCTTCTTAGTCTTGTGGAAGCAACCCTTGGCTCTCTTCCTGTCTTTTTACCTGAATTTTCATTCTATCCAGAATACTAGTATTAATACAGAACTGGTGTTCTGAACAAGGTCTTCCTGGGTTTTTGTAAATCCTTTTATTCTTACATTCACTGTTCATGTGTTTAGCCATCTAAAATATCTGTTGAGTACCCACCATGTGTAAGCATAATAGTGTGTGATTCAGATTCTTTGGAATGGGTATTTTGGGTTATAACTCCTAACACTCACTTAAACCAAGATTCTTACAGCACAAAGTAACTAATTTATTTACTCACCCAAGATATAACATAAATAACTCCCACTATAATAATTCCATTCTGCAAATAGCAATGCCAGTTTTTGCTTGTTTATTTGTTTTGCTGAGATGTGTTAGGCTTTTCCATGGGCAAAAATGTTGCAGCAGTCTTAGAGCAAGGTAGATATTTCTATATAGGCATAAGCTTCTAGATGCTTGACTCATAGCCAAGGAGATTGTATTTCAATGTTCTTTCCTGTGACTAGAATTAATCATGTGTTATTTGATTTTTTTTTAGGCAACAATCACAGCGCTGAGTTTTTATTCCTTATTAACAATCTGCCCTTTGTTGTCTAACTGGACTTGCCAAGTGGAGTTCCTTTACATGTTATAGATGGGAGGAAATTCTCAAAACTCTGCTCTCTGATCTCTACCTCAAGGTTCTTGTCTTTAATGTTAGGATAATGTCGTCCTTAGTTAATTAATCATGTTAGTATGGTCATTTTTTCCCCAATACTCTATGACTTTTTGGTTTGGCCACATGTAGCAATTTGAATTAGTTGTAACTAATTACAAGCATTGTTAATCATAGTTTCACATTACGCTCTGCATTCATGCCACGGAGTGCCCTTTGTGTAGAGATATGATGTCTTGAATCCTTTTTATTTTCATCTATATTTGACAATAAGAACTAATTGAGTCTATTTGACAATAAGATCATTCTTGAGTACTTACTTAGGTGTCATTTAATTCTCACAACAACCCTATATAAGAGGCATTATTATTTACTAAAGTATTTTTTTTTTTTTTGAGACAGAGTCTCACTCATCACCAGGCGCCAGGCTGGAGTGCAGTGGCGCGACCTCGGCTCACTGCAACCTCCGCCGCCCGGGTTCAAGCAATTCTCCTGCCTCAGCCTCCCGAGTAGCTGGGACTACAGGCGCGCGCCACCACGCCCAGCTAATTTTTTTGTATTTTTAGTAGAGACAGGGTTTCACCATGTTGACCAGGATGGTCTTGATCTCTTGACCTTGTGATC